>SKCR01051671.1:0-98410 GCA_019454045.1 Zanthoxylum bungeanum | reverse complement strand
GAGGGCATAACGGTATAGTTCTCATATGTTTAAGTATAGGATATTAATGGAAGTGCGATAGGAGGTGTGTTTTACCGATGGTACGAAAAACAGCTTCGCTTCTGGATAGACCCCGCGGAATCCCATTGGTCAGTATGTATATGTGTCTATGGGAGTCCGCTTCAGGGTAGGGTATTTGGTATTAACCTGAGACTTGCATCGCTAGTACTTGTGACAATCGTAAAACTTTGGTTTTGGTCGTCTAGGGCTTAAACAGGTTCTGTGTACGCCTTATTGGTTTTGTCGAGAATCGTAGTGTATTGGATGTGATGTCAAGACGGAAGAATCACTTCAGACATATGGAGATGATGATCACGCAGGGATTCATAACTAGTATCTATTGTGTTGAAACCATCGGGATAATATGACAAGGTCGTGATTATCCGATTCAAAGAGACAAGTTGCTTGGTATCCGATATGTGCTTCGTACGGGGC
Organism: Zanthoxylum bungeanum; assembly: GCA_019454045.1. Lineage (NCBI taxonomy): Eukaryota > Viridiplantae > Streptophyta > Magnoliopsida > Sapindales > Rutaceae > Zanthoxylum > Zanthoxylum bungeanum. The sequence goes on along the minus strand of SKCR01051671.1, from coordinate 97,936 downwards.
AGACACTATCCAACCCCGGCCTAGCACGTGACATCTGATACTGGATCGCAATACGAGATACTATATATTCTACGCCTGACATAGATTATATATTCCAGTAAGAAATTTCTGGAGAATTGGGTAGGCACGGTGCTTTGCTAGAAGCCAACCATGTCTTGTAAATCGGTAATCACGTGGTACGAGGGGTACTCACTTTATCGGATAGTCCGATAACCGGATTTACTGCCAACATATCCAGAGATCTTGGGTCGCTTTCAAAGATTCACCGATGACAGTTGACTTAAATTAGAATTATCTGGGATTAATTAGAGATAGAAAATTAATCTGGGATTAATTGGGGCTTTATTTAATTGGGATTAAATGAGTTAAGTGAGAGAGGAGAACGCGATTAATTTGGAATTAATCGGTTAAAATAAATTTAATAGTTAAATTTAATTTTTCTATTTAATTTATTCGAATGGGCTAAAATTCATATATCGGATAGATTAATATGAATTGGATTTCATTATGAAATTAAAGTCGGACTTTAATACGAACGAACGAATTAATTTAGAATTAGTTCGTAAACGATGTTCGTAATATATTTGCGAGGCATCGTTATTTAATTAAATTAGATTTAATTATTTACCGACGAAATTTCGTTTAATCGGATTAAATGAAACCGAGCCGCGATAAATGTTCGTAGAGATATTTGAATTTTGAATTCAAATAGTGGGGGCCCACTTCACATGTGTGGTAGGTGGTGGTAGTTGGCATTTATGCCAAGCCAACAACCACCCAACCACCTTACAATGGTTTTGGTAAAACCATTTACCCAACTACCACGTTTTGGTGAAAAGGGTAAAAGGGTTTTACCAAAAGCAAATCTCTACACACTTTGACACAAGTTGAACAAAATAGAAACCCTAGAACACTCTCCCTTGGGCGTGAGTTTGTGTCTCTTCTCCACTTTGATTTTGTTCTTCAAATCAAAATCTAGCACTTAAGCAAGTCAACAAAGGTGATAGGGAAACATCTTCAAGAGTTGGAACCAACACTTTGCTTGGATCTTGGAGATCATCTTCACAAATTTTTAAAAGCTCAAATCTGTTCGTTTTAAGTATTCCACACTTATAATGTTCTTATTCAATGTTTTTCATGCTTATTAGATCCTTGGCATGTTCTAGGAACACTAACACCCACATCATCATCAGTTTGAGGGCGCGGCCCATGTAAGCTTGGGGGCGAGGCCCATATCAGCTTGGGGGCGAGGCCTATATTATTTCGAGAGCGAAGTCCATTTCATCTTGGGGCGAGGCCTATATCAGCTTGAGGGTGAGCCCCACATCGTCAGCAGTTTTGGGATGCGCCCCAGGGTCGAGGTGCCCCTATTGTAAGTTGTAGTTTTGGGATGCGTCCCAGGGTCGAGGGCCCACTACTTCATCATGTGTAGTTCCAGGATGCGTCCCAGGGTCGAGGGCCCACTACATCACCTGTTCGAGGGCGAGACCCTCATTTCCAGCGGTATCGGGATACGTCTCATGGTCGAGTTGCCCCCGTTATAGGTTGCAGTTATTGGGATGCGTCCCAGGATCGAGGTCTTATGTCACCAAAGAAAAATCCATTCTTCGCATTTTGTTTTATTTTTATTCGGATAAACTAACTAACTAATTGTTCGCCATAAAAAAAATTCACTTAAGAGCTCTACTGAAGTTAATTTTGATTCAAAAGAAAAAATGCGTGGAACTAAAATAACGCTCGCTCCGAACACCTTTTAAAGGATTACGTGGTACGATTGGATCGAATAAGCCCTTTTGGAATAAATATTAGCCCTTGGGAACCTTCAGGTACTGTCTTATTCAATGTTTGTTCAATTACTCGTTTACCCGCAAATGTAATATAGGCATTAGGTTCAGCAGTAATGATATCCCCCAACATACCAAAACTAGCTGTCACTCCACCAGTAGTAGGAGATGTAAGAATTGATACATAGAATGACTTTTTATTTAATTGATAATCATAAAAAGCAGAAGATATTTTAGCCATTTGCATCAAGCTCAAACTTCCTTCTTGCATGCGTGCTCCCCCGGAAGCACACACTAGAAGAAGAGGTAAAATTTTATTAGCAGCATACGATCAAACGAGTGATTTTCTTGCCTACTATGGATCCCATACTACCCCTCATAAACTGAAAATCCATAATCTCGATTGCGATGGGAATCCCGTTTAGTTGCCCTGTACCTGTTTGAACAGCCTCCGTTAATCTTGTCTTTGTTTGATAAGAATCAATTTGATTTTTGTAAGGTTCCTCTTCTGAATTAAATTCAATGGGATCTATAGAGACCATGTCGTCATCCATCGGATCCCAAGTACCTGGATCAACTGAAAGTTCGATTCTATCTGAGCTACTCATTTTCAAATGAAATCCACATTGTTCACAAAATACATTTTTGACTTAAGAAATTTCTTATAATTTAATCCATAACAATTTTCGCATTGAACCCATAAATGCCTGTATTTTTAGTTACATCAAGATCATCAGAACTTTTGCTTATAGTTAGATCACTACCATTCGTGCTACTTTGTATATTGGAACTCTCGGTTTCACTACTATTTCCACTTTCACTAGAAATGTAACTGGCACTATAATAGTCACTACTACTTAAAATGTGACTATCAATACAGATTTTAGAATGAAGATAAGAGTCGAGGCAATTATGAATGTGATTATTCCAACTGGATTGAGTATCATACATGTAACGATCATAGTCGGGATCATAACTTTTGGATCCATTATTACAGCACCAATTCAGCCCGAGGTAGCAGACGAGCCAGGTAAGTGAAAATGCATTGCAAAACTTTGATAGGATTGTTCAAAGTCACACACTGCACAAGTCCCATCAAAGTGGGGGCGACTGAAGGCATTGCATTTTTGCATGTGGAATCCGATGATGAGTCTCAGTTGGAGGCACTACCTTTTAGTTAAGGATATTATGGGAAACGGTCGTCGGAAGAGAGAATCGGTATTTCGTTAGATCTTTATTCACTTGTTTAGCGTCAAGCTCACTTGTTGGACCTCCGTTTAGAGCACCTTTTAACCTTGGCCCAAACCCACTCACCAAACCAACATATCAAGCCCACTCATAAGCCACCACACACCAAGCCAAACCAAGCCCACACCACCACTAGGCCCACACGCCCATCACCCTAAAATACAAAAAATTAAATCAAATATTAAATTAAATATTAATAATTAATGAGTAATGTAATTAATTAAATAAAATAATTAAAACTATTTACCAAATTAAAATATTATAACTTCCTAATCCATAATATTACATACTAAATTAAAGAAATGATATGCCTAATTAAAATCAATCCTAACCAATTAAAAAAATTGTATTCCTAAACCAAGCAAATCAAATATTCAACCTTCCTAATCACCAAAATTTTACCCCCCCCCCCCCCTCAATCTTTGACTTTCCTTGCTCAGCACAAAATCAAATCCCTTCTTGTGAGACAATGGGAGCCCTAACCCTTCTCTCTATAAACCACACTTTTCCAAGGCATCCCCCTCCTCCTAGTTCACGTCCATCAAAAAAAAAAAAATTAATTCAACAACTAGACGTAAAAATAAGCCAACATCTAGCCCACTAACTGTCTGACGCACACACTCAACATCCCCTCCATTCGCACACCTACCTTCATTCAAACCTGTCTCACGCACACACTTAACAAACGCCATCCACTCACGCACCTGCCTTCACTCAAACCTGCCACACGCCGTCACGTAACAAGCAACGACTTGACGCCCCTCCACTTCACAGCCTTCACACACGCCACGCTCACAATCAAACACACCTCACCGCTTCAGCTCATCAACGCCTCACAGCCTTAGCCACGCATACTACCCATCAACAGCCCCTTAGCCACGGATACTACCCATAACGCCCCTTAGCCACGCTTACTGCCCATCAACCCTTAGCCACTCATATTGCCCTACGCCCTCACAAATCCCCTCAAACTGTCGAGGAAAAAAAGCCCTTAATTAGTTCATAAGATCACCAAAATTACCCCAAACTACCCAGCTGATTACCGTAAAAACTACCCAGAAACAGCTAGAAAACTGTCCAGAAGCCCCCTAAAAAAATCACCAAACCGCAGCCCTCGAACCCTCAAAAAATGCCCAAAACAGTAGCTTTAAAGACCTGAAATAGTAAGCAGAAAATACAGAGAAAACAACAGCAAAACGGAAGCCAAACTGCAAGCAAAACAGCAAAACAGTGACTTAAGATGCTAAACCAGTGAACCGGAGAAGTTGAGGAGCTTTAAACCCTTCCGATCTCCATGAAACACAAATCTGAAAATCGGTAAAAAAAGGTTAAACCTGAGGGTATTTTCCACACTTGTTTTTAGCTTTATCTTTATTATTTATTGAGTTTTGTTCGCATGATTATTATGTTAAAATGCATATTGTGGCCTTGAGTAGATAAATATGCATGTATTATGATATGATGTGTGTTGTGGCCCTTGATTAAAATGGAAAATATGTCGCCTCTTGTGGTATATAGGATGGAAACCCGGACGTAAATTCATAGCCGATTTCGAATGGACGGTAGTATGATCTGTACTCGGGATACAATTCCATGTACCACTCGAGTAAACGGCACATATTTTATTATTTTGAGTTGTTTAATTATTCCGTCATTTAGATTTATGCATGTTATTTATATTTATGATGATGAGAAAAGCGCATGGGCTTAGTAAGTGCGATGAAAGGTCCTCTAATTGAAGAGGTTAAAATCCTTTACCACAATGTTTTGCCGCGCCGGATGATGTATATTCGATTGGATGTGAGATATGTTCAATCGGGTATACGAAATCCGATATCTTTGTATTTACTTTTGTTTATATATATACATTGTGTTAATTGCGCATTGCTTAGTAAGTGCGATGAAAGGTCCTCTAATTGAAGAGGTTAAAATCCTTTACCACGATGCTTCGACGCGCCAGATATCTTTGTATTTACTTTTGTTTTATATATTGCATTGTGTTAATTGCGCATGGGCTTAGTAAGTGCAATGAAAGGTCCTCTAATTAAAGAGGTTAAAGTCCTTTACCACGATGTTTCACCGCGCCGGATATCTTTGTATTTACTTTTATTTTATATATATGCATTGTGTTAATTGCGCATGGGCTTAGTAAGTGCGATGAAAGGTCCTCTGATTGAAGAGATTAAAATCACTTTACCACGATGCTTCGTCGCGCCGGACGATGTATATTCGATTGGATGTGAGATATGTTCAATCGGGTGTATGAAATCTGATATCTTTGTATTTACTTTTGTTTCATATGTATACATTGTGTTAATTGCGCATGGGCTTAGTAAGTGCGATGAAAGGTCCTCTAATTGAAGAGGTTAAAATCCTTTACCTCGATGTTTTGCCGCGCCGAATAAGGTGTATTCGATTGAGTGTGAGATGTGTTCAATCGGATATACGAAGTCTGATATCATTTTCTTTACTCTATATATGCATCGTTTTATGTGCGCATGAGCTTAATAAGTGTGATTAAAGGTCCTCTATATCGAGAGGTTCAAAGTCTTCACCACGATATTTTACCGCGCTTCTTGCCATGTCATTTACCCTTTCACACATCATTGCTTTAATTATGCATGCATTATGAAATCCCAGATAGTCATCTTATCTTTGTATGCATTACAATGAAAAGCTCATGGGCTTATTGTATTGGATGAAAGGTTTCCCATTTGGGGAAGAAAAGCCTAAAAGGCTACCTTTACCATGATATTTGTCGCGCCCTTATTCCGTTTGGTTGCATTATTTACATTTGTCTTGGCTTGATATCTTATTATTTATGTATCCATGTTACGATAACATTTGAGTATTACTTCTCGTGGTATATCGGATGGAAACCCAGACGTAAATTACGTAGCCGATTCCGAATGGACGGTAGTGCGGTCTGTACTTGGGATACAATTCCACGTACCACTTGGAAAAATGCTCACATGTGCGTTTTTGTCCATATTAGTTATCTTCTTTGGCATCGACATAGCATGCTTACTTTAAGGCCTAATTGCATCCTTAATTGTCTTTTTTTGCATTATGTACTTAGTTGACTCTTTTTATTACACATGAATATGTAATTGTTATTTGTTTATGTTTCCGTGTGTATAAGTATGAAATGTTCATGAAATTACATGTTCATCATTATTTGATTCCCTTTTATGTGTGCTTATGTGATTATGACATGCTTGCGTTTTCATGAATACAATATGCCTATGAAGTTGTATATTTGCCGTTACTTTGACTTACTTTCGAGCATGTAAACTTAGAAGTAGGATATATGCAAATCTAGGTGTAAGTTTTATCTTTTTGCGCATGTGAAGTTAGAAGCATGATATTCTTGGAAATAAGTGTTCTTAGAGTTGATTAAATTATTACATAAATCCTTTCATTACAAGTAACATAAGTAAAGGACCATTCAGAACCCAACGGTTTGAGGTCTTCCCTTGCGAGGGGTGAGTACGGCCTTAAATCTCATTTTCCCGGTTCACACCTAGTGGCGACTCCATCATTCTTCGGTTTAGTCCCCCGTGGCTACTCCGTACTCCCAACCGGGCCGCGAGCCTGGAACAGCATACCTCGCCCAGTTTCTGTGTCCCATACTGTCTTTCGGGCAGGCTTTGTTGAGGTCGGTGAAATCTACGCGCATCCTCCACTTTCCATTGGGTTTCTTCACTAATACCACGTTCAATACCCACTCTGGGTATTTCACTTTTCTAATAAAACCAGCTTTCAACAGTTTTTTTACCTCGGAAGCCATTGCCCTACACCGCTTCTGGTTAAAGATTCTTATTTTTTGCTTGACCGACTTGTGGGATGGATTTACTGCCAAACGGTGATTGATAAACTTCGAATCTATCTCGGGCATATCGTCGTGCCCCATGCAAAGACGTCCGGGTACTCTTTAGACACTTCAGCAGGTCCTGTTTCAGGACCTCGTCTAAGTCTTCCCCTATTTTTACATTTTTCCCAGGTCCGAAAAGCTCTATCATCTCTAATTCTTCGACCGTCCCTAGCCGGGCAACTTTCTTTGGCCAAGGACCCGGATCCTTACTTGTCTCTCCTCCGTCTTCATTCCCTTTTCTTTTCTGGGTACCCACTTCAATGCAGAGGGTTCTCTTGAGAGGGTGGCAAAACAGCTTCGAGCCACCTTCTGACTCCCGCACACAATTCCAATCTCATCCCAGATGGGGAGCTTTAACTTCAAGTAATAGCAAGACATTGCAGCCTTTGTCTTTATTATGAAAGGCCGACCAACAATGACCTGGTAACTGCTGATGCAATCCACCACCGTGAAATTCATTATAATCATTCGAATCCTTCCCAATGGAACGATCATCGAGCCCCCGAAGCAGTATAGGGGAGTCCCATCATCGGTTAGAGTCGCATACTCCACCCCAAGGCCGTCCAAAGCCTCACTGGAGATTATATCCTCTGCACTTCTAGGATCCACTAGGATTCTGTCTACCTAAGAACCACGATTATCGCCTTGATTATTAATGCATCATCATGGGGGAAACTCACCCCTCGAGCATCCTCATCCGTGAACAATACTGGCACTAACCGAGCGTCTTGTATTCCCAAGGCCCATTCTATTTCTAACACCTCCGACCCCCGAGTCCGACTATAGTTTTTTCTTGACCGGTTAGAGTCACCGGCAAGTGTCTTCCCTCCTGCAATGGTATTCACCTGTCAGCAATGTGACCTCTGCCTGGCCGCCATAACTTCATAGTCAATATAGTTATTCAAGTACCCATTCCGCGCCAGGTCTTCCATTTACTCCCGTAAGTCTTTGCATCTGTCCGTCTTATGTCCCCTCAAATTATAATGCATGCAATAGGATTTTTTATTACTCCTGTCCGGTGGGAATCTTCTGAAGCCAGGCTCTATCAAGAGGCCATTTCCCTGGATTTCCATGATGATTTACCCCAGTGGTTTATTCAAGGGAATGTATGCCTCTTCCCCGGCCACATGGTTCACCTGGGCCGAGATTCTCTTTTCTTGGTCATTACGAGGTATCGGCTTGAATTCCCTTCGCCTCGGGGGTGGTTTTTTGAACTCCCTATCTGGCCTGCGAGGAGCTTCTGTCCTCATCGTCCTCTCTCTGATAGATGTCCCCCTCCGGGAGATTCTCTCCTCATTTTCCAACAAAACAAACTTCCGGGCTATTTCCAGAGCGGTGACATAATCCGGTGTATCCTGGATCCTCAGATGGGTCCACAAATTTCCAATCTTTAAGGCCCCCTTCAAACTTTCCAAGGCCTTGAGCGAATCATATCCCCCGACCTCGAGCACCATGTTATGGTATCGTTCAATGAAAGCCATCAGGGGCTCATCGTCCCCCTGCTTCATGAGCCTCAATTCCCCAATTGTCTTCTTTGGGACGCAGACCCCTTTGAAGTGCCAAACAAATGACTTCATGAGTTACGTGAAGCTACCGATGCTCCCTTGGGCTAGACTTCTAAACCACATAATGGTAGACCCACTCAAGGTTAGGGGAATACTTTGCAATGGCATCCCATATCACTCCTTAGACTCCATCAATAGGATAAAACACTCAATATGAGATTTTGGATCAGTATGGCCTTTGTATGGCGTCATGGACGGTATGTTGAATCGTCTTGGGAACTTTACCGACCTTATTCCTTCTATGAATGGAGATTCAACCTCGCCGTCCCGAGCATCTCCCGTATTAGTTTTGAGGTTCATTCACCACTTGGTCATTTATTTTCTTAACCAAGCTTTTATGTTGCCATCTGTGTTACCATGCCGCCCCCATGGCCTTCCTCGCGTCTGTCACCCCGAGTGCGGTGTTCCTCGTGACTTGAGATTTCCAGTCCAGTTTCACCATGCTTCATATCTCCCATTCTGGTGCCGCGTGGGCTATCTTAGAAAGAATCTGGCGATTGTCTCCCCTCTTCTTCTTCCCATATATCCTCCACTTGTAAATCTTTTCTACCACTACGGACCTCATCCCGTAGGGGTCCTTCCTCATGGGGTTCATCGTCTTCACTCACATCTGCAAGCCATTTTCCTTCCGCTATTTCACCTCTCCTAGTTTCGGCTTCAAGTTTTTCATTTTCATCTCTTCCATCCTCTCCAGTCTGTCCGTCATGGATTTCAAAAGGATTTGATTTTCCTCTCTATCTTTCCTCATATTTTCCTCCATTTTCTCCATACATTCTGTTGTTGAACTCCCTGACGAACCGGTGATTTCCACCTTCTACCATCTTCTTACTATGCGATCTGCTTTTTATTGGATTCCCCACATACGGTGCTAATTGTTGACGATTGATTTTAGTCTCAAGGGCAATAAGGGCTCTTTGCTCCCGAGACAATCCTCCTGCAACTATAAATTTGTTTTTTTTATGGGAAACCAAAAGCAAATTTGGTAAAAGATAAATGAACACACCAATGAACAAATGGATTTAACGTGGTTCGGTGGATCAGATCCAATCTACATCCACGGGCGTAAAACAGGTGATATTTTATTATTGAAATATGCTTGGCCGATCTATTTTATGTTTACATGTCTAATTCTCTCTTGTTTTCTTATCAACTAGCCCCCTTTTCCAGTATGCTTTCCCCTCCCATTTATACTAGCAAAGAGACAGTTTCCCTTTCCCACAAGACCTCTTGGCCGAAACTACCTTTGCTTCTATCATTATCGTATAAGAACGCTGACTTATCCCAGTATGCTTTCCCCTCCCATTTATACTAGCAAAGAGACGGTTTCCATTTCCCACAAGACCTCTTGGCCGAAACTACCTTCGCTTCTATCATTATCCTATAAGAACGCTGACTTATCATCTTATACCATAAAAATAGGATGATTTGTCATCTTATCCCGTAAAAATAGGATGACTTATCACCTGAAACATATCTCGCCATCTGTTCGGTCTTTAAGAGGTCGGTCACAATGGTCCTCTGAACTGAGAATGTTGCTATCGATCTGATAATGCCCGATCATCCGAGCTTAAGCGGTTGGTCACTGATCATCAAGTGCTCGGCCCCTTACCGTTGGTGCATGTAACATCGAATGGTCGGGTCGGTATTAATGGTCTCGATCAAGAATGGAGTTACCATTTTACCCCTGTCTTACTGCTTAAATATCATAGTGCTTGAAAATACCATCAACATGTTATTTAATGTAAATAAAATACATACATAATAATAATAATTATATTAATTAATTATTTAAATATTTAATATTAAATATTTGAATAATTAATTGATAAACTTTTCCATAATTGTTATGAAAAATGTTTAATTATTATTGGTGACATATGGCATGATTTTATCAAGCTTAAGTGTGCAAATTTGATTTGTCAACTTGGAGCTTATCTTATCTTATTTTAATTTAATGAAATTAAAAAAAAAAAAAATGACTATTTTACCCCTACTAAGTCGGCATCTTGCTTTTAAAAGCCGTGAGTCTCACCTAAAAAAGGTCCTAAATTATTTTTTGATTCAACAAAGAATGAAGTAAAAATTCAAGAAAAATCCAAAGAAAGTTGAAGATTAAATGTAATCTTTAATTTTTTTAGTGTAAAAAATTGTTTCTTATTCTTGAATTGTTAGAATGGTTCTAGGGTTTACTTACTTGTTAGAATTTGAGGCTTTTGGTTTTGGTTGATGGAATTTGAAGTGTTGAGCATGTGTGATGTTAATTTGGGTGATATTATTGTAATATTTATCGAATTTGATCGTTTGATGATATGTTGCCATTCTAAAGTGTTATGACCACTCTTGTAATGCCTAGAATTATTCTTGGGTGGTTCTTGTGTAGTGACTTTAATTGGTGTTTTGATTAATTGGATTAATCTTGAAAATTGGATTTTAAACATGAAAAATTGATAATTTTAGCTTTTGGATCAGATCTGGAAATACTATTCATATGGTGATGAAAATAATGTCAAATAAATGTATTGGATGTGTTTAGGTGTTAGAATAATTTTCAGAAATGCATTTTACGTCATTTTACGGAAAAATATTTTCGTAAAAGTTTCACAAAGTTTCTACCTTATTTATGTCGCTATTTGATATCGAAAAAATATGTTTATGTTAAATATGAATAAATTATTCATATTAGATATTGAATAATTTATTCGGTATTTTAAAAAGTTTTAAAATTATGATTTCGGCCGAACAGCGCTTTCGTCGCGCCTTTTGCCCAAAACCCCACAATATTTTATCACAACTAAAAAAATTAATCTATAAGTTCACCCAATTGGATAACCTACATAGATATGAATGGACACATGCCTATGTTTGGCCCTAAAAGTTTTGACATCAACTCTAAATGAAATCAAATTTTATTTATATAATGTGATTTTATATATATATATATATATTTTATTTTAAAAATTCACCTAAAACCTTGAAATTTAGGACAATTCAGAACCTAATACAAAAATTTGTATAGTCCACCATTGCACTATTTCAAGTGTTTGCACGTAATTAGCTTAGCAAAGATTCATAGTTATTAAATTTTGAGTATAAACTTTTTTGTTTTTTTTTTTCAAGAAAATATAAATTTCCTTGTGAAATAATATGAAAACCGGTACAACAAACAATCAGATAAACCATTAAGCATCTACTATTTCCATAGAAAATCACGGTATGGCTATTATATTGGGAAATGGGTGCTGGAGGTATCTCAGCCCTTGGATAAGAATCTAAAGGCTGAGATTAAATTTTAATTTTTAATATATTAAAAAAATTTAAAAATTTAAAATTTTAATATTGTAATATGTCAAAATTTTTAGAATTAATGGAATATTCTCATATCTTAATTTTGATTTTGGGACGGAATGATATTAGAGATTAGGAGTTTATGTATTGTAATATGTGTTGGCATGTCTTGAAATGGAGTTTCGTTGAGTTGGAAATTGTGAAATTTGAAAGGACCGACTACAAGATATAAATATATTATTTTATGCAGAGAAAGTTTATTATTTTCTCTAAACGAACACCGATTGAGGGGATACTTGAATCGTTGGAAATTTTTTGAAGATGAATAATTTTCATATTGAGCACTTTTCGAAACATGCACCAGAAGGGCATCAAAATGTGAATTTCCAAGATAGTACATTATTATGGGCCTAAGAGAAAATTCTTGGGAGTCAGTTTTTAATCTTCAGAAACTTTCCTATAAATACCATTAGTTTCTGAAATTTTCATAAATGGCATAAGATTAGCAAAGCTCACACGACCTCCACTGACCCCTTTCACACACATTGGATATAGTGGCCACGCTGGCCGGTAGGCCGGCAAAGGCTGGTGTGCCGGATCGTCCTATGTCCAACAGTGGCGTGCCCAAAGTAGTCGGAAAATGGTGAAAACAAGAAGGATATAAGCGTGACCTTCTATGCTCGATCCTGGCTCATTGATTTAATCCATATGTTGAGTTTTACTAAATTGAAGCTCTTAAAACGTACTATTAGGGTATGATATCGGTTTTATCAAATGGCGCTTGATTTCATGCAAAATAAGACAAGAACGTTTGGTGAATAGTGAAACTCATTCCCACAATTGCTTTGATTCGAATTCTGTTGAGTCCTCCACGTTCGTGGGAGCGTTAAGAGTCTGCCAATACACTCGGAATTTTGGTAAGAGCTCCCGGTAAAAATTTTATTATTTTAGAGAAGTTAGCTTACATTTGGATGCTTCTAATAGATTTTTAGAGTTATGTTATCATGTGTATTGAGTTAATTGGGCTAGAACATATTGAATTTATATTGTCGGTAAAATTCGAGTGAAATCAGAACGAATTATATCGATTCAGTCGATTTAAAGAATTTTTGATAAAACCCAATTTCACGTACGTCAATGTTTAAATGAATTTAATGATATATGTGGGTTAATTATGATGTTATGATGATAATTAGATTGTTGCAGAAAGTTTTGGAGGGTTTATGATACAATATTTTTGAAAAACATTCGAAAGATTTTATGAAAACACGTAATTCGAGGATTTAAGCAATTTGGTTGTCTTGGAATGGTATAATATGATGCATTAAAAGTATTAGAATGGTTTTTGAAGAAACATGAAAGATTCGAAATGTTACAGATCCTTTGAAATGTTTCCAGATTTTTTTGGGATTTTCAGGTTTTACGTCTAGAAGTGATTTGGATGTGATAAAATTGGAAAGTTAGATGTTTTGAGAGTAATGCAACTGAAATCATTGGAATCGGACTTGAATTGAGTATTATGGGAAGGTCAGAAAGTTTGTTATAACTAAGTTAAGAATTCTGCAAACCGTGATTCTAATAGTATTTCGCAATTTATTTTGACAGATTTGACTAGGATTAGGAGCATTCGTGTAGTCTAATTATTCAATGTGAAGAATACTCGACATATGGTTTGTTTGTGTGCTGTGTGATGTACCTGATATATGGATGAATAATCTAGTTATTATTTTTCAGGAAGTATTTAAGAAGTATGTTTTCGAAGGATTTTCCTTTTAAATGAAATGTTTTTAATTCCACTTTTGATACGATATGATATATTTCCGCCACGGTGTGCATGATACATTGTACTTGTTTTATGTTTTTGAAACCAATGTGGTGCTTGAATAGGTCAGGTCCAGTTATACTAGACCGACCCATTACTCTTAGATGTCGGTGACTGAAGCTACAAGGCATCTTATCGTCTGAGTAAGTTTCTGTAATGTACAAACCATATAGGCCTTATATCTATAATCTGGTTTGATCTCTTTTGCTATATGATATGTTATGTTATGATTTTGATTTGATATGAGTAACATCTCCTTGTGTATATGGTCTGCTGTGATATGATATGGTTTGGATTCGTTATGGACGAAATGAATCTTATGTTATTTGACATGATATTATTTTATATTATTCAATTTGATGTGATATGAATGGGATTGTTATAGACTGAATGATTTCGTGTGATTTGATGTAATTTGAATTAAATGTTTTGATTTGAAATGGTTTGGTCTGATATATCTGGGATCATTTGGATGTATGGGGTTTGATAGGGTTCTGTTTTGGCATTATTGAAATTCATTTGGTGTTTAAGTTCTGATTTAATTTAGATGATGTATTAACTTGGTTGATATGAATTGATTGCTCTGATCTGTTATGCTTTAACTTGAATTCGATATGTTGTGACAGGATCTGTTCTCACAAAATGCGTTGCATTTGGCGATGTATAGAGTAAGATAGCTTTTGAGTATGGATAAGGTAGTTTTTGTACGTGAGTTTGGTTTCGAATGACCAAATATAAAGATGCGAAATTTCGAGGATAAAATTTTTATAAGGAGGGGATGATGCAATATCCCGAATTTTCGGATACTTTTAGAAGATTCTCGGATCATAGTTTTGATGTTGGAATGGAGTGATATTGGAGAATAAGAGTTTTAGTATTATAATATGTGTTGGAATGTCTTGAAGAAAATTTCAGTTATATTAGAAATCGTGAACGCGATTTAAGTATATTATCTTATGATGAGAAATATTATTGTTTCAGCCCTAACCGTTTGAAAGGTTTTGAAGACGAACAACTTTATTGTTGAACAATTTTCGAAACATGCTTTAGAAATCCCACAAAAATATGAATTTTGAGATAGTACAATGTAGGGGGCCTAATTATAAATCTATATATCATTTTGTAATTTTTTGAAATTTTTCTATAAATACCCTTACATTTTGAAATTTGAAAAAAGTCGCTTAAGATTAGCAAAAATCACACTAACCCTCTCACCACCTTCACACATGTTGGAAATGGTGGCCACACCAGCCATAATCCGACCATCGGTTGACGAGTTGGCACTGACCAGTGTGTTGGACCATCTTTTGTCCAATGGTGGCCGATAGCCGACCAAAAGACTATAGATAATGGCAAAAACATAGAAGATACACACGTGAATTTTTATGTTTGATCCACGTGTCGAGCTACCCGCCAAAATCAAAGCTCTTGAAATGTACTGCAAGGCTATGGAGTTAGTTTTACCAAATGGTACTCGGTTTCATATAAAATGAGGCAAGAACATTCAGTGAATAGTGAAAACCAATTGCCCGGTTGTTCTGATTAGAATTTCATCGATTCCTACGCATTCATAGGAGCGTTAGGAGTTCGTCGGCGCCCTCAAAATTTTAGTAAGATCTTATAGTAAAAATTATCATTATTTTAGTGAAATTAGTTTACATTCGGATGCTTCTAATAAATTTATAGAGTTATTTTATGATGTGTATTGAGTTAATTGTGCTAGAACGTATTGAGTTTTTATTGTCGGTAGAATTCAAGTGAAATCAAAATGAATTAGATCAATCTAATAGGTTAAATGAGTTTCTGAATTACACTCGTATGTGTATCCATATAAAGATATGTCGATGTGACCCTCTTTTGAACAAGCATATGATATTGTGTTATCATTTTGTGATTTGTTAATTACTTGCTAATGGATGATGCATTTGGTATATGCTGTGTGATACACTTGACATGTAGATGAATATTCTGGTTTATTATTTTTCGGGAAGTATTTTGAGAAGTTTTTTTTAAGGATTTTCTTTTTAAATGAAATGTATTTGATTTCATTTTTGATACAATATGATATGTTTCTGCCATGGTGTACATGCTATATTGTATTTGTTTTATATTTTTGAAACCGCTGTGGTGCTTGTATATGGTCTTGTCTAGTTATAATGGACTGACTAACTACCCTGTCGATATTGTATTGTTTCATTCATTGCCTGATATGTGCTTGCAACCAGAATTGGATATTTTATTGTTTATCCAGTTGAGTTGGTTCCTAGACGCTTGATACAGATTTATAATGGCATTGGTTTTGGAATTTAATTTCGTTTACAGAGATTATTTTTATAATAGATTTTGGATACTTTTGTATTATAATTTCTTTGAAAAAGTACTTGAGACACATTTATTTTCAAAAAGATTTGCTTTTGAAATAGATTTATTTGAGACACATTTGATTTCGCTTATATTATAATATGATGTGAGCTTTTGATGATATATATTTATGTTACGATATGTTTCCGCCACGGTTCACGTACTATGTGTTTTTCTTTGTTTTTATTATTTTGAAACCATCATAGTGCTTGTGAGGGTCATGTAGATTGGAAAATAGTTCGACCCATTACCCTATATCGATATGAGTTTTTTTTAGATAATATTGTTAGGATTGGTGCTCGGAATACCAATCCGAATCGTATTTATGTTTGATTCATAGATACGAGCGATTCAATTTTCCATAATACTACTAATTTAACGGTATCACCCTTGTCTTTTATACGTTTATTCGATCTCATTGTAATTAGATATCTGATTACGATTAGTTCGAAACTAAACCTGGGTCAGTGATTCGCATATATTAAACAAAGACCCTAGGATTTATAGTATAGTGAGCAGTTACAATGTAGTTTGTAATTGACATTAGGAAGCACACTATCAGTTGTATATCCTTAAATAAAGTTCCTGGTCAAGATTTGCTAACGTGGGTCAGTTAGTAAAATCCGCTGAAACCAATACATGTCATATATCGTGACTTGGTCCGATGGTTTATCCCAGTGAACCATGAGTCTTGGGACTCTCGTATAAACATGTAGGTGTTTATTTGATAAGACAATGAAAGACTCACTTAAGGTTTCCTAATAGATGGTACACCAATATTAATAGGAACCTTCTCGAGTTGAGCGAGCATAGTAGTCCTTCGACTTGAGATACCACTGTGAATATATGAGCTATCCTCCATACTTTGATGGCAGTCATGTCAACGATCTAGTCATGATCAGACCTTCACATGTTCCTTGAGTGTGGATTGATGCTCATGATATTGTGTGTGTATCAAGATAAGATCCGTTAGTCCTATGTACACGGCATAGGCATCCAACACGTGTTTATGATCTAGAAAATCCATGGTTGTGGTATACTTCAGAAATCAGTTCCGAGTATTATTTAGAGATCGTAAATTAAAAGTTGACTGTATTATACTGAACGAATTTGACGTTCTTATCTATATCCAAAGTATAATATAGATAGTCTGTGATAGAGTGATTATACGTATGCGATAGAGTGATTATACGTATGCAATGACCTCGGCTTGCATAGTTTAGTGAGATTATTTGTGGTCGTCATAATTCATGAGTGGATAAATTATGGACATGAAATTGGATTTCATGACGGATAAACCTAAACTTAGAGTGTCCCACAATATATAGTGTACTCGTTGAGCACTTAGACAACACGAAATGAATAATACAGATTATTCATAATACTTCATCGGATTAAATGAGTTAATTCGGATCGTTTAATCAGTTAAACGATAAACACATGCTTTTAGGGAATTTTTGTCCGCTAATAATTATTGTGTATTTGTATGTGATACATAATAAGATTAGATACAAATTAATTAATCGTCAGATGAGATTTTGACACTTGCTATTAAATATATGTATTTATTATTTAATGTAAATAAGATACATATATATAATAATAATTAATTGATTAAATTTTTCATAATTGTTTTGAAAAATATTTAATTATTATTAGTACACTTCTTATTATATTAAAGGTTAAAGTGTCAAAATTGATTTGTAACCATTTTAACTTTATATTTAATTTATTTTAATAATAGTAATTTGTGATAATTGTTGTCACACTTGTTTATTATTAATTGGTGACACATGGCATGAAATTAATTACACTTTGTTTGTCCAATTATGATTAGATAAAATAAAGTGAATTTGGTACTTTAATTTGATTAAAATTATAAAAGATAAATGTACCCCTAGACCTATCACAAAAGTCGGTCAAGATGGAAACAAAAAGTGGAATTGTTTTCATCTTTTTCTTTGATACCCCACTGCCGAAAAAGTTCAAGCAAAAATGGGTTTACAAATTGGTTTGAAGAATCTATGGATTTTGAAGGAAAAAATCAAAAAAAAAAAGGCTAAAGTTAAAGTGGATTTAAGGTAAGTCTTCAAAACTTTTAGATTGAAAATCTTGATTTCTTCTTTCTTCATGATTTATAAATGTTCTAGGGTTCCTCAAATATGAATTTTTTGGGGTTTTTGGTTGTGGTGAATTGAAATGGAAGATTAGTGCACGTGTGAAGTGTCTTTGGAAGAAATTAGTGTAATTACTTTCCAAATTATTCAATTGTTGAAGTGTTGCCATTCTAGAGTTGTTGATCCACTCTAAATAGTTTAGAATTTTTCTAGAGTTGTTCATATGTGGTGGGACTTCTTTGGTGATGGTTTAATTAGATTAAATTTGGTGAAAATTGGATTAAAGCATGAAATTTTGGTCAATTTGTGTTCTTGATCAAATCTGGATTTTTCAATATATATTGATGTATTTGATGTTAAATTGATGTTATGGATGCATTTTGGGTGTTGGAATATTTTTCCGGAAAGTGTTTCCGAGTTGAATAAGCGAAAATGTAAAAAAATGGTTTTACCGGTGGATTTTGAGCAAACCGGGTGACGGTTGCCCAAACAGTGAATCCTTCACTGTCCGGTCAGCCCATGAGCTGCCCGACACTATTGGAGCTGACTTGGGTAGTTTCTATAAGTGTCGGGTAGTCGGTTCGGTCAAAAACGCATTTTAGGCCATTTTGTGGAAAATCGATTTTCGTAAACATTTCGCGAGTTTTCAACATTATTTATGTTAATATTTGATATTGAATAAATAGGTTTAGGAAAAATATGAATAAATTATTCATATTAGATCTTGAATAATCTATTCTGTAATTTAAAAAAGTTTTAAATTATAATTTTGCCCAAACTCGCACTTCCGCTGCGCCCCATCGCCCAAAACCCCAACAAAATTGGTCTGAGAGCGAGTCTCATGCTTCATTCATTACATTATTCATGCATGATATTTGATATTTAATCCAATTTTAATGTTCGCACATGCTTGTAATCTATATGTGTTTCTTTACTTTTCAGTTCTTCGCTAACGAAAATGTAACGGAAATTTAATTGTTAAATCAAGTTATATTTTCTAAAGTAAAATTGAATTGTTTAGAAAATGATTTAGTTTAAATTTCTAAATTTGATGTAAATTAAAACTTCCATAGAAAAATATCCGCTTTAAATATGACTGTAAAGTAATGTGTATTGGATATTTGTTTCTTGGTCCGCCTGGTCAGTACAGATGCAAATGATTTCCTGATGCTGTAGTTGTATCGTGCCAAAGCGGTGCAGTTATGGCTGATGGTAGTTAATTTACACTGGTAGAACTTATATGATAAGAGACAAATTCAAGTGAAAGTGGAAATCCTGAACATGCCAAAGCTCTCTGGACTACATTGGTAGCTTGAGTTTGTCATTGACAAGTGAAGCCTTGATATACCTCCTTGTGAATGTGCCAAAGCTGTCATAACAAAAAACAGTCAGGACCAAAACCAGGAGTCACTGATGAGTGATTAACAATGAGTTGTCTACCTAATGAAATCGTGCCAAAGCTGTGAGTCGAAATATATTCATGAGATCATACTCTCACTATGGAATTTGATTTAATTATCGAATTCCCATTGTCTGTTGGGGATTACGATATTATGTAAAATATTGGGAGACACTGCTGAGTTTAAAATCCATAACTCAGACAGTGCGTAATAGTTTAGAATTTATTGCTTTCATTTTCCTTTTATTCTATATTGTTTATAGATTTATGCTTCTAATCCACTGCATAGTATATCACTTGAATATATAGGTTTTCTGACTTTATTTATGGTTGCATAATTCTAGAATAGATTTTAGAAAGACAGTAGACTTAGATTTTGTTAGATTAGTTGAAACCATTAGGAACTGTTGTTCCGATTTCCTTGTAAATTAAGATGGTTTGTGACTTAGTTACTAAGTGATTAGGTAATCAAAGTGGATATCTAGTTTAAGATATTATTCTAGTTAGAATTGTTTCTTATGTAGTAAGAATTGACTTGAATAGTTCATGTCTCGATATTATTAACTAGCATTAAGAAAACCCATTTAGAGTTTGTTTATCTTTTAATGACGTTTATTGGTTTTAATGACTTTTAGAAGTCACGTGTCTGACACGGTTTGCTAATCAGTTATTTTACAATTATTGTAAATAATTGAACACAAATTATAAAGTTTAAAAAATGAGATGCGTATAGTTGTGTATGGAGAATTTTGATTCTCATAATACGATAAATATAATTATTGGACACCAGATCTCCCGTCTAGTTAATTAAAATAATATTTAATAACTGTTTTGATTGTTGATATCAGAATTTACGACTATTGGATAGTTACTTGTTCTATATAAACAGTTTTTACAGATTTTAAAACGACTAGTAATGTCATTTATGTAAAGATAAACATTAAGAAAAATATTCGGTAAAATAAATAACTTATAACTGTGCTTTATGAGATTTTATCGTAAAAGCATCAGATGTTTGTTCCGTATGGTAAAGGATGGTTTGATATGAGATCAACCACATATCCTTATCCGTTTAATGAATATTGTATTCAAGAAGTGATTAAATCTCATTTAACCGATGATTGTCATTAGACTATAGATTTATTAAACTAATGGTTTGGAAGTATGTAATTTAATAAATTAGAAAATTGGCTTGTATAGTTTTCTTTGCTTCATAACTCAGTTAAAAAATTGTCATGACTTAGCTCGTATTTCTACTAGAGAACATGTTGAACGTCTTGAATTATTCAAGAACTTTCAATATGTTACTAATGACACTCGGATAGAATATTTTCAATGGTTCAAGGATATTTTATTTGTAATGTTGAAAACTTTGTCTTTAAAAATTCATTACGCATATTTGAATTGTTCGAAGATGTTTAATTTGATCAAACTCATGAATTTAAGGCAATTAGCTCTAAATTTATTAAATGAATGTGATTCTTACTCAATATTAAACTTCCATGATTCCATTTTGATGGAATTGGTCAGTGGGAGTTATCGAATCTTATATGATTTGATTCATTGTTATTGAGAGTTACCGAATTGGTTTTGAATGCTTTTGGGGTTATGCTCCAGTAACACTAATTCATCTATTTAATTAAGGTTCCATTGGTTTCTACAGTTACATATATGATATGTATAGATAGAAAATTCAAATCTTGAAAAGTTTAAGATTTGAGACTTTCTTTTGTATAATTGTTATATAATTAAAAGTACTTGTGCCTCGGAGGTACGAGTGAAAGGTTTATCATTTATTCTATTTAATAGAATATTGTATTCTGTTTGAAAGAATATCTTTTTTACAATCCCGAGCAATAAAATTATTTTATTACTTGGTATTGACGTTGGATGTTGACGATTTTAGAAAGGACTTGACTTGGTGAAGTCAAATGAGATGGTGATAAACTGTGATAGAACTAGATAATTAATAAGATGAAAAGACCCTTAGACAACTTCTTTATAAGTCCAATAGGATGTCGGAATCATTTACAAAGTATTTAATACTTAATGATTCTGTTGTATTTTTATTGAAGAAAATTATCCTATGATTTACAATGGGAGCGATATTTGATATTGATTCCGGAACTTACCATTGAACCATAGATCTAAGATTTTTCATGGCTTACGATGGTCAAGTTTTTAACTTGATTAGGCTTTAGTTATGAATAGTTCATAAAATATGTAAATTATTTGCGTAGCAAAAGCATAGTGAGCTTGATAAAGATTTGACCTTTATAGTATGACAGTAAGTAGGTTATACTTAGTAGCCTATTGTAGATTCTGAGGAAAATTGTCTCTAGTCGCACTAATTGAACAATTAGAGATTTGTTGGTTAATGTTGATATTAAACTATGAATTTTGGCTAAAAAATGAAAAGTGTTGTTCTTGAGTGATTTCTTCGAATGAGAGATTCGTTGTGATTTCTTTGTTTGAAGAGTTCATTCTATAATGGCCTTATAGATTATATTCTGCTAAGATCACAATTTGATACACTCACTTATAGAGCCTATTATAACTTCAGATAAGCTTTCTGGAAATCCATGTTCTCTACTTTTGATATCAGTCGGATTGTTTGCTTTTATCGAAGTATAGAGAAAACGTATTTATCAATAGAGTCAGTGGAAGCGTACAAATTTCTTTCTAGTGTTATATATCCTAAGTCTTCTTTTCTCCGTGAGAGTAGTGGGAGTAGTCTCTGTTATATTTGATATAAAGTTTTATATATGATATAAAATTGAGAGACTTGTAAGATACTCTCATTAGTCGCATATTAGATATAATCTAATAAAGGACACAATAAGACTAATTGTATGACAGTTAGTATAACTATTTGACAGTTAACGTGTTTTTATATATATATAGTATTCATCTTTCGTAGAGGATGATTCCTTTATCGAAAGAAAGATTGATTAGAATGTCTAGTCAATCCTATGCATCATAAGATGATGGCGTAATGAATATTATATTATGTGCGATTAAAGATATCAATTTAATCATAAATGTTACGAGTTATTTTGATATACTACATACCATATGATAGATCTTGAAACATGTTCTTTGTGATCTTTGAGATATTAAGAACGAGTTTCTCATACATAGAGAATTTAGTCAATAACCATAAGGTTAGAGTATTTTTTATTTTAAATATGACATTAGATGGTCTAAAGTCAGAAAAGATGCAGTGGGAGTGTCACTGTTGATTCTACCGAACTAATGGAATCAATTGTAACTTATGAAGTATTGACTTATGAAGTTGAATAGTGACCTTAATGATTAGAAATGTTGATATTAGTTTTGTGCTTACGGTTGTCTAAAGTATTTGGATTTGATTTCTAAGTATATTCGACAACTTAGTAGCTAAAGCACAATAGTGTCTGAGTCATATTGATGTGGAATTAGGATTCTACAAAATATGAATGATGTAGGTTAAGGAAAACGGTTGGGTTTGTTGGACCATCTCAATTTGTTAAAGAAGAATTGTTGTTGCCTGCCTCTTGAATGCTGGTGAGCTCTTGAGGGATATGAGTATACAATACACATTGAGACATGTATAGGATACCATGGATTGGCACTAGAGCAAGTGGGAGAAATTGTTAGGGTTGGTGCTCAGAGTGCTAATCCGGATCGTATTTATGTTCGATTCATAAATACAAGCGATTCAATTTTCCATAATATTACTAATTTAACAGTAGAACCATTGTCTTTTATACGCTTATTCGATCTAATTGCAATTAGATATCTGATTACGATTAGATCGAAACTGAACCTGGTTCACGTATATTAGACAAAGACCCTAGGGTTTACAATATAGTGTGCAGTTACAATGTAGTTTGTAATTGACATTAGGAAGAACACTATCAGTTGTATATCTTTAAATAAAGTTCCTGGTCAAGATTTGCTAACACGGGTCAGTCAGTAAAATACGCTGAGACCAGTACATGTCGTATATCGTGACTTGGTCTGATGGTTTATCCCAGTGAACCATGAGTCTCGGGAGACTTGTATAGAAATGTAGGTGTTTATTTGATGAGACACTGAATGACTAACTGAAATTTTCCTAATAGATGGTACACCAATATTAATAGAAACCTTCTCGAGTTGAGCGAGCATAGTGGTCCTTCGACTTGAGATACCACTATGGATATATGAACTATCCTCCACACTTTGATGGTAGTAACGTCGACGATCTAGCCATGTTCAAACCTCCGGCTGTTCATTGGGTGTAGACTGATGCTCATGATATTCTATGCGTATCAAGATAGGATCCGTTAGTACAGTGTACAAGGCATAGGCATCCAGCACGTGTTTATGATCTAATAAATCCATGGTCGTGATATAACTTCAGAAATTAGCTTCGAGTGTTATTTAGTTATTATAAATTGAAAGTCAACTGTATTATAACGAATGGATTTGACATTCTGATCTATATCACATGTATAATAAGGATAGCCTATGACGGAAGGATTATACGTATGCTATGACCTCGACTTGCATAATTTAGCGAGATTATCTGTGGTCGTCATAATCCATGAGTGGGTGGATTATGGACACGAAATTGGATTTCATAACAGATATACCTAAATTTAGAGAGTCCCACAATATAAAGTGTACTCGTTGAGCAATTGAGCAACGCGAAATGAATAATACAGATTATTCATAATACTTCACCGGATTAAATGAGTTAATTTGAATCGTTAATCAGTTAAACGATAAACACATGGTTTTAAGGGATTTTTGTCCGCTAATAATTATTGTGCATTTGTATCTGACACATAATACGATTAGATACACATTAATTATTCGTCAAATAAGATTTTGACACATGCCATTAAATATATGTATTTGTTATTTAATGTAAATTAAATACATATATATAATAATAATTAATTGATTATTTTTTTCATAATTATTATGAAAAATATTTAATTATTATTAGTTACACTTGTCATTAAATTAAAGGTTAAAATGTCAAATTTGATTTGTAACCACTTTAACTTTATATTTAATTTATTTTAATAATTGTCATTTGTGATAATTGTAGTCACACTTGTTTATTATTAATTGATGTTGAGAATCGATATGTCTTGAGTTTGGATTGGAGGTTCTTTTCGCATCTCTGCTATCTATTACAAGTCATTTTATTGCTGGACAATATTCAAAGTTATCTGATTTTTAGGATGCGTCATGTCCATTAAAATATCCTCCAATTGTAGAGATATATATGAAATTATAATAAAGTCTTTGTGTAATTATAAATTTGGATTAATCCAATTAATCCCAATAGGTCTAGTAAATAGTTAATATTATCCAATAACACTTAATTACTTTAATTGATAATTATAACATAAAATTTTATCTATTATCAACATAATCGGTTACCTGAATACTCAACGAGTACACTTCATATTGTGAGACTCTCTAAGTCCAGACACATTCGCCATATAAGCCTAGTTCATATGTATGCAATTCGACCACCTCCGAAATTTCGAAAAACACGAACGATATTTCTGTATGATACAATTCAAGGTCATCGAATATGTTTAACAATCCCTCCATCGTAGGCTATTTGAGTTGTGCTTAGGAAACAAAGATCACATCGTCAAGTTTCCACGGTGCACATCTCACATTGTAAACATGTCCATGATTCTTTACAACTAATCAAAACACCATTTCTGATATATTTGCAATCAGCCCTAGGTGATCGGCTTTGGCCACTCTTAAGAATCCTGACTAATTAAAATAGATACCTTAACCCCTTATGGTACACATATGGGTCGATAGATTGTATCTTGATACAATTGATTAACGAGTGCTCTGTACCTACCCAATGAACATCAAAGTATGGAGGATCACACAAAAAATCAATGATATCTTATAGTCATAGGATCACATTTGCTACTCGACTTGAGGAGATTCCTATTGACGATAATGTGTACTTCTAACTGTTAAGATCATTTGTAAGTCATTCAACATCCGCTCTAATGAATACCCATATGCCTATATGAGCTTCCATTGCTCATAGTCCATTCGATTAGATGATTGAAACTCTAATTCCAATATTCGATAAATGTTAGTCTTAGGTTACAGGAATTCGACCATATTCCAAAACCAATTATTAGGAAAATATATATATTGCTCGTTAGGGCAGATGTGGAATCGATGTCCGTGCAGTTGGAATGGGTCTAATCCATAAATATCAAGCATGGATGTTATTTTAAAATATTTAATAAAATATTATATTCCATTACGAGTGTATAGGAAAAATCCGGGGCTGAATCAGAGTCCGAAAACTCAAAAATGGGAGAAAACAAAATTCGGTATGCGTAGTGCTACCGTGCGTGCTACAATACGCGCACGCACTATATACGGTATATTGTGCACTATAGTCACACAGGCACTGTAACACTCAGCTCAAGTGCCACTTTTTTTTTATTTGTTTTGAATTTCATTTGTTTTAACCCCTTTAGCTCTCTAAAAACATATAGCTGAATGGAATAAGGTCTTCAACCCTAAATCTTTTCAACCTTCCCTAAAGACTCTCAAAACACCCAAAATTAATTTTAACATCAAAACCAACACCAACACATATTATAGAACAAAAATCAGGTTTTTCAAAATATCAAAAATTTTTACAAAAATATAAATTTATTTTAAATATGCACTTGCGTAAATTTTGAATCCAAAAGACAAACCAAATTAGAATTCCATAATGAAGTGACCCGTGAACAATTCTAGGTCACCCAAAGGTGGTCAAATGATTCTAGAATGGTAGGCTTAGCCTTAAGATATTATCTAGAGTTCCAAACTCTAATTTATGTCTATGTCTAACAAAAATATTTTGACCCAATTACAAGTATATTATGTTTATAATTCTAAAGCATCCTAACATAATTAATTAGCCTAGTTTTAACATTATTTATCTAATACATAATTCATCACTATATGTCTCACTAATGAAAAATATAGCTTTTGGAGAAGATTAAACTTACCTATCAATGTTGATTCAAAGATCCAATCTATTTTTCATTATTGAAATATTTAGAGAACTTTCAAGGATTAGCAAGCTTGAATTCAAGATCCAATCATGATTCCAATACTAGCAAGCTTAACCCCAATATCCAATCTTGATTTCTCCTAGATGAAATATTTAGAGACCTCACAAAGCTTTTTTAAACACTTCTCTCATTTAGTGTAACATCCGATGAACCTGACGACTTGTACGGTACCAGTTCCTGACAACTATTACAATTAGGAAGCATAATACTTGACTGTTTGCCCGTTACGCGTAGTATTTATCGAAAAATATTTTCGTGAAATAATTTATCGTGTAACGAAATATATTATGTTATTAATTGTTAATAAATAATATATTTAAAATAATTTAAATGAATGAATAATATTTTATATTAATTAATTCGTTCATAAAATTTTAAAATGTTTAAAAATCATTTTTTTTCCTTCCAGCGCTCTCTTCTGTTGTGCTCACCCCAACACTTATGTTGGCTTTGTATTAAAATTCCATATGCACTTGATGTAAGCTAGCTACGAAGAACTTCACAGCATGTTATGCACGACATAGCATGATTTTAGGAAAGTAAACCCTACATTATACCTCCATGGTGGAGCTCGCTCTTCAAAGACTTATGAGAAGTCAAAGAAAATAAAGATGAGGAAGAAGAAGATTGTAAAGAAGAACTTCAAGAAGCACAAATGTAAAAAATCGCAAATAGCTCGTGATCAATGTCGACATTGCAAGAAGTCTAGACACTGGAAGAAGAACTATCTATAGCTGATAGGAAAAGCATGACCCTTATATATGCTTTGTTATTTTCCAATTATTGGCATCTCATTAACCTTAGATGTAAATCGTGGATGAGTGTTAGACACTGGCAGTCCTACTCATATTTGTAACTCCCTCCAGGTAATGAGGGTAAAAAGAAGGCTGAATAAAAGGGAGATCCAGCTTAGAGTTGGGTATGGCAAGACATTAGATGTTAAAGCCATAGGAATGATTGTTTTAGATCTCCCTAATGGTTGTAAATTAAATTTACAAGACTGTTATTATGTACCCTTACTTACCAGAAAAATAATATCACTACCAATGTTAGATAAAGAGAGAGATAAAATAAACATTAAGGATGAAACCTTATGTTTATATGATAAAGATAATTTATTGAAATGTGAATATTTTTTTATCAAACGGTCACTATGTTTTGGAAATATATAGAGATGTTTTTAATGTATAGGAAAATACAAGCATGAAATCTGAATTAAATAATACTGAATTATGGAATATGAGATTGGGCCATATAGGTGTTAGACATCTATCCAAATTGGTAAAGCATGGTTTGATTGAAAATATTAGCTTTTATCCTTATCTGATTTGTGAACACCGTGCTGGAGATTTATTGGAGCTGATTCACAGCGATGTGTGTGGTCCATTAAATCATGCCGCTCATGATAGTTCAATATATTTCATGACATTCACGGAGGATAAGTTTAGATATGGATATGTCTATTTGATGAGACATAAATTAGAAATATTTGACAAGTTTGAAATATTCCGAAATAAAGTAGAAAAATAAACTAGTAAATTCATCAAGTGCCTTAGATCAGATAGAGGCGATGAATACATGAGTGAAGAATTCAGAAATTATTTAAGGGAGAATGGAATTCTTGCCTAATATAGACCACGAGGAACACCTCAACACAATAGGGTATTTGAGCGTAGAAATCATACTTTATTGGATGTGATGTGAATAATGATGAGCTATACATATCATCCTTATTACCTTTGGGGTTACACATTATTTACTGCTGCCCATATACTTAATAGAGTTCCATTGAAAGCTTTTTATATGATCTCCTATCAGATATGGTTCGGTAGAAATCCAAGTCTTAGGCATTTAAAGATTTTAGGTTGTCTTGGATACAATAGAGTTGATCAGCGGGATAAACTAGCACTCATGGGGTATAAATATAGGTTCGTTGGATATCCGGATAATTCCATGGGATATCAATTCTATAATTCCGAGCAATGAAATGTATTTGTTTTTCGTTTTGGCACTTTTCTTGAAAAGCAATTTTTGAGAGAAAGTGGGAACTGTAGAGAGATTGAACTTGATGAGTTTGATTCCAACATTAAAAAACCTGAGATGAAACCATAGATCCAATTAGGAGAAAGATCTATAACACAAGTTCTACGTAAGTTGAATAGAATATCAAAGCCTCCTAAGAGATTTTTTTTAACATCTGATGCGAGCCCTGATGTTCTCCTCTTGGAGGAAACAGATTAGAGTACTTATAAGGAAGCGATAATAGATATCGATTCGGGAAAATGGTAGAAAGCCATTAAATTCAAGATAGATTCTATGCATGACAATCAATTCTGGGACTTATTTGAACTTTCTGAAGGGGTTAGACATATAGGATGTAATAGGTTTACCAAAGAATGTGTTGGCTCGATAGAAAGGTGGAAACCTTTAAGGCCCGACTGGTAGTGAAATGATACACTCAATATCGTGGGATTTACTATGAAGAAATTTTTTCACCAGTAGCCATGCTAAAATCCATTAAGATTCATTTAGTTATTGTTGCATATCACGACTATGAGATATGACAGATGGATGTGAAAATCGCTTTCCTAAATGGATTCCTTGAAGAGGATATCTGTATGAAATAATCAGAGAGTTTTGTATCCAGTAAGACTTCAAACATGGTTTGTAAGCTCAAAAAGTCTATTTATGGAATTAAATAGACATCCCGAAGCTGGAATAGTAATTTTGATGAGATAATTAGATTATATGGATTCATCAAGAATGAGGAAGAACCATGTGTTTATAAGAAAGTGAGTGAGAGCATGATATTTTTCCTAATATTGTATATAGATGATATCTTTATCATTGGAAACAATATAGGATTGACGCAAAGTGTGAAAGCCTACCTTTAGAAGAACATCTCCATGAAAGATATGGTGAACCTTCTTATATACTAGGTATAAGGCTCTACCGAGATAGAGTTATGAAGCTTATAAGATTTTCACAATCGATGTACATAGATAAGATGTTAGAAAAGTACGGTTTTATTAACTGTAAGGTAGTAAATGTACCTTTCCGATATGACATACGACTTTCGAAAAAAATGTCATCTCTGACCGAGGAAGAAAAAGTTAGGATATTTAACTTGCCATATGCTTCTTGTATATGAAACATAATGTCTGTTATGCTATATACAAGACTTGACATAATATTCAGCATCTGTGTGACCAACCGATATCAATTTGATCTATGTAATGATCATTGGACAGCCGTGAAACATATCCTAAAATATCTTAAAAATATAAGGGATAAGTTTCTGATATATGGAGAAGATGAGCTATAAGTTAAGGGTTATACAGACTCCGAATTCCAGGGAGATCCAGATGATAGAAAATCTACATCAGGATACATATTTGTTAGTGTTCCTAGAACATGCCAAGGATCTAATAAGCATGAAAAGGTGTTCATAAATTCAAAATAAGTTGCAGAATATACTTACAATAAACGGATTTGAGCTTTAAAATTTTGGAGGAAGATCTCCAAGATCCTTCCTTTGTTGATGATTCCAACTCTTGAAGTGGTTTCCCTATCACCTTACTTGATTTCTCCAAGTGCTACCTTTGTTGATTTTGCCACAAAATCAAAGAGAGGAAGGCTTGATGTTCAAGCCCAAGTTGAGAGGATTTTAGGGTTTCACATTTTGTTCAAGTGTGTCAAGTGTGTGTAATGAGAGAGAGAGATGCCTTTTGGTAAAACCATTTTACCCTTTTACCTAAACAAGGTGGTTGGGTAAATGGTTTCACCAAAACCATTCCAAGGTAGTTGGATGGTTGGTGGCTTGGCATAAATGCCAACTACCACATGTGAAGTGGGCCCCACATTTGAATTCAAAATTCAAATGTCTCTACGAACATTTGTCGTAGCTCGGTTTCGTTTAATCTGATTAAACGAACTTTCGTCGTTAAATAATTAAATCTAATTTAATTAAATAACGATATCTCGTAAATATATTACGAACATCGTTTACGAATTAATTCTAAATTAATTCGTTCATTCGTATTAAAGTCCGATTTTAATTTCGTAATGAAATCCAATTCATATTAATATATTCGATATATTAATTTTAGCCCATACGAATAAATTAAATAGAAAAATCAAATTTAGCTATTAAATTTATTCTACCGATTAATTCCAAATTAATCGCATTCTCTCTCTTCCGAACACATTTAATCCCAGATTAAATAATACCTCAATTAATCCTAGATTAATTTTCTCTCTATTAATTAATCCCATATTAATTCTCTCTCTTAATTAATCCTAGATTAATTCTCTCTCTTAATTAATCCCAGATTAATTCTAATTAAATCAACTATCATCGGTGAATCTTTGAGAAGCGACCCAAGAGATCTCTGGATATGTTGGCAGTAAATACGGTCATCGGATTATCCGAATACATGCGTACCTCGTACCACATGCTTACCGATTTACAAGACATGGTTGGCTTCTAGCAAAGCACCGTGCCTACCCAATTCTCCAGAAATATTCTTACTGGAATATATAATCTATGTCAGGTGTAGTATACGTACTATTGCGTATTGCGATCCAGTATCAGGTGTCACGTGCTAGGGTTGGGGCTGGAATTGTGTCTGCCCCGTACGAAGCACATGTCGGATGTCTGGTAACTAGTCTCTATAATCAGATATACATGACCTAGTCATAATATCCCGATAACTGCAGTACTTAATAGCACCAGTACCGTATCCTACGTGACATCATCTCCATTATGACTGAAGTGATACTTCTGTCTTGACATCACACCCAATACACTACGATTCTCAATATACCCAGTAGAGGCGTATACAGAACCTGTTAAAGCCCTGGACGACCAAAACCAAAGCATATTGATTGTCGCAAGTATTAGCGGTGCAAGTCTCAGGTTAAGACCAAATACACCTACCCTGATTTTGGACTTCCATAGACACGTAGTCATACTACCAATGGAATTCCGAGGGGTTTATCCAGAGCGAAGCTGTTTCCGTACCATCGGTAAACACAACCTCCTATTACACTTGCATGAGTATCCAATACCCATATATATGAGAACTATGCTATTGTGCCCTCACAACTCACACAAGTGTAATACTAGTTTATTCCGCATTATCGATGTCCAATCTCGATAATACTACGACTATGGATATTTAATGATTAATCCTTCGAGGACTGATACTGTCTCATATCATCTCAATCCAGGAACTAATCATAAGGACCTCCTATCATTTATATATCTAGGTGATCTAATCACAAATGATAAAAGTGCAATCTCATTGTCACATAGTCAATTTGTACAACAACACCATGATTTGTACAAACAGTGACGCTATGGGTCATAATTGTCCAACAATATTTAGCCTTAACGGTGGTGTGATTAGTTAGTGATGTTCAAACAAGGCTCAACAGTCGATTCCACCACTGAGGCAGAATTTATAGCGACTTCAGAAGATGCTAAAGAAGCTGTTTAGATTAGAAATTTTATCACAAAACTTGGTGTTGTTCCTAGTATTGTGGATTCGATCCCATTGTACTATGATAATAGCTGAGCCATTACACAGGCTAAGGAGCTGAAGCGCATTCCAAGTCTAAACACGTGAAAAGCAAATACCGTATAAATTGAGAGATAATTGAATGAAAAGACATAATGGTCATGAAGATTCAAGGACTAAACAATTTAGTATACCTGCTTACAAAGGTCTTACCTCATAAGTTATTTGATAAACATGTAGAGGAGATGAGATTGCAGTACCATCCAGATTGGCACTAAGCAAGTGGGAATTTATTGGAGTTGGTGCTTGGAGTGTCAATCTGAATTGTATGTTTTATCATTTATTAATAAAATAACTACATTTTCATTTCATACATTTTTAATGGTATTGTCATTAAGTGTATTAGATTGATGTATAGATACGCTAAGAATGACATCGACCTTAGAATAGTCTTGTAATAATACTGGACACTAGGTGATTTATCATTGGGATAAGTATTACGATTGTAAATTATCGTAAATTATATATATATTCCTAGTCGTTGGTTTTGGTATATAGGCAAATTCCTATAACCTAGAAGACTAGCACATGTCGTATATTAGAATTGGAGTTCCAATGGTTTAACCCTGATGTACCATGAGTTGGAAACTCATATAGACGTGTGGATATTAGTTGGAACAAATACTGAATTACTCACAAGTGATTCTTAATAGTTGAAAGTACACACCACCGTCAATAGGAATCTCCTCTGTTGGAGTAGCATATATAATCCTTGATTTAGGATAAAACTGAT
Organism: Zanthoxylum bungeanum; assembly: GCA_019454045.1. Taxonomy (NCBI): domain Eukaryota; kingdom Viridiplantae; phylum Streptophyta; class Magnoliopsida; order Sapindales; family Rutaceae; genus Zanthoxylum; species Zanthoxylum bungeanum. The sequence goes on along the minus strand of SKCR01051671.1, from coordinate 65,069 downwards.
TTTGTGTGAGATCCTCCACACTTTGATGTCATATATTTCAGAAACCTTTCATGGTCTGGCCTCTAGATGTTCGTTGGGTCTGGACCGATGCACTCAGTAATCAAGTGCAAAGCAAGATAGGATCTGTCGACCCATATGTGTACCATAATGGGTTTAGGTGTTCATGTGATAAAGTCACGATTCTTAAAGCTTTGGCCAAAGTCGATCACTTAGGGTGGATCACATCAGTTATGAAGAATCGTTGACATGTCGACATGCGATGTGAACCTCGAAAACTTGACGGTGTATTCTATATTTCCTAAGCACAACTCAAATAGTCTATGGTGGAGGGATTGTTAAACATATGTTATGTCCTCGACTTGCATAGTTCAAAAAATGCGTTCTTGTTCTTCGCGAATTCGAATGTGACCGAATTATGTACATATTAGCTACGGTTATATGATGAACGTGTCTGAATTTAGAGAGTCCCAATATGAAGTGTACTCGTTGAGGATTTGGGTAGCCAATTATTTTTATAAAAGATAATATTCGATATTATAATCAACAACTAAGATAATCAAGTGTTATTGGATAACATTGATTATTTACTTTGAAATAACTGGATTAATTGGATTAATTCAATAATTACACAATGGCTTAATTGTAAAATCATAATTATCTCTACTGTTTGAGGATATTATGGTAATTATAAGTATGTAATAATAAGTGGTTTTAGCTTGATTTAATTGGATTAAATTAAAATGGCAAACATTGAACTAATTAATTTCCTAATCATTTTCTTGATTTAATTGTATTAAATCAATGTTTTAGACAATGGAGATTAGTCATACCTAATTATACATATTTGGACAATTTAGATTAAGCCAATAAAAAAATGGTTACAACTTTTATTAATTAAAAATTGCCTAAGTTTTGTTATAAATAGCAAGCTTGCTAGGTAAGTTTGATCTTCTCCAAAAGCTATGTTTTTCATTAGTGAGACATATAGTGATGAATTATGTATTATAAGGCTTAATACTTGACCGGCGTGACCATACATGTAACGCAAGCGCACGTATCGCTCAAGTAGTATAAAAATATCGATCCTACGAGGACTTAATTTCTACTGCTGTTATTGATTATTGATTCTATTTATTTACATGTATCTAATTAAGGGAAGAAGAGAATAATTGCTTGATTGGTTGGTTGAATATGGATTCACTAAATAAATAAATAAATAAAAACACAAAAGAAAATACTAAGGAAAATAAATAAAAGACACTAAAATCTAGGGTTATGATTCCACATAATATTATCTAATGATGAATTTACTCTCTTATACATGTGTAATAACTTAGTTTGTTAACCTGGAACACGAAGAAATGCAAAAGCCTCTTCCGATGGTTAGATGTAAACACCCACGATAACCCAATTAATCATATGTCTATGTTAACCAAGTTATCTGAATTCATTAAGTTCATGTTCCAATTATGGCTACCCACGCACGACAGGTATATTCCTATCCTGTAAAGAAATCTATTAAGGGTTATCTATCATTAAGAAAGATCGTGAGCTATTGAATCTAAGGCTGAAACCTAAAATCCCTTTTCCAAGTTCATTTTAAATTTACCATATCAATTTTATTGGTGATTAGGAAACAGAAGCATTAAACATAAGATTCAATAAACAAACTAAAGTATTACCCATAATATAATTAAATCAATTATAAAACTCATGAATATTGTGCTTCATTACTTCCCTAGAATAAAAATAAAATACCGGGGTTAGGAGATCCACCTTTAATATTTCAAATATAGAAATCCCACTTTATTATAATATAGAAATTGTCAGTGTTACCCATTTAAGTCAAACCAGCCATAAAGACGGTGTTATTATTTGTCCATAAACCAGCCATATAGGCTATAATCATCTGTCATCTAAAGACCGACCATATAGGCGGTGTCACATTATGTCAAATAAATAAAACCAGCTATTAAGGCGGTATCAATTTTCATCCATATTATTAAATTACAATTTTCATATTACAAATTGAGATTAATCTACCTTATCATATTAAAGGTTTCACCTTTCTCCCAGCGGAAATTAACTACTAAACATAAAAGAAAGTGAACACACACAAACTATGATTACAAAAAATAAAAATACATTACAAAACTACTAAATAAAACACAGAAGATACAATCCTTAATTCCTTATCAAGAAACCAAGGAAAGTATGAAATTTACAATTATAAATGGCTTGGTATTTATAGGCAAAATTTTGCCTCCACCAATTTCTCCACTAATTTCTCCACAAATGACTCCACCAAATATGACACCAAATCCTTGGAAGTTTGACTATTTTCAATTTATTTTATTTTATTTTTTTGAAAATGACTTTAATAATTACACATAACACACTTTTGTATATTTTATCAATTTCGGTCATGAAAACTTCAGAACTCGAAATTATTATGAACATCAAAGTTGTAAATCTTTGAGTCTTCTTTAATCTAGAACTTGAATCACCTTAATCCGATATCGGAGTAAAATGTTATGGGCAAAATATGACAATTACATGAAGTTGAAATTTCTGAAATTGTACTTCGTCAGAACGCCATTTCAAGTTTTCAATCTACAAAATTCAAATGTCAAGTCCAATTTTTTCCTTTATTTGTTCCATATTTCATCCTGAATGATTCCATGGAGTCCCAATTTTATTTTATCTACAAAATAAAATAAAACACATCAAAACGTTCATAAAACTCGAGAAACTATACAAGATATTAGGTGAAAATAGCGGTAAATAGTGATATATTTTATGCTCATCAATACTTGATATAAATCATGTTCGAGCAAGTACGTGCTTATAAAATTGCATTTGGGACATTCTGTAGATTTCTTGAAATTTTGACGCGAAACTTAGTTACGTCCCACCTCGAATAGTTTGTAGTAATCCGGTCGTAACTTTTTTATATGATCTTTGATTTTTATGAATTTATACTAACGGAAAGCTGATACAAAGAACTGCAATTTTCAAGTTGGAAATTGAGTAGGGTTTCCAAATCCCTTTCTTTTCTTTATTTTTCAGTTTTAGGTAAGGAAACCAAAGCCCCATTTTACACATAGCATGCCCTTGCCATGAGATTTGTTAGATTTAGAATTAAGAAGTTGTTTACAAGTGTTTTGAGAGTAGTATGATAGTATAAACATGTAATGAGGTTCATATGTGAATGAAAATGTTGAGGAATTTATGCTTTCTGAATTGATGATTCTTGTTGGTGGTTTGTGTTGGGTTGTTGAGATGAGATGGGAATTGATTAACATTGAAGTTGGGGAAGTGCCTATGTGTTGGTCCAAAATTAAAGGTGTGAGGATTGCTTGAGGATGGCGTTGAAAAGTGAAACTAGGCCCTAAAAAGGTTCTAGCGTTGCGACTCGAAGCATTCCGCGTCGCGACGTGTCCAAAACTGAAGCCTTATTTTGGCTCTGATCTGGTTCGCTTCGTGACGCGAAGAGTGTGGCATCACGATAAGATATAGAGCATGTTCTCTGCCTTATTTGGTTTTCATGCGCATTATGATACGACAGACCCGAAATCGCGATGCAAGGAAGAAAAAATATTGTTCCATTTCATTTTCATCTTTAAAGGTTATGGATCACCCAATGGGTCTAGTATCATATCATATATATAAATTATGACATGTTGTATGTATTATACATCGTGAGACAATTATAGAGCAGTTGAATTAAGAAACTTAATTTTAGTTCCAAAGTATATCCCCAGATTCATAATCTAACCATGTTGCCAATTATAGATCTTCGCAAGAACTGCAATTTCCTTCGACAAGTGACATAGTACCAGCCAAATTCCAATTCAGTGAGTGAACACTTTCTTTTTTAAAATTGATTTTTTCCATTTATATTGTTTCAAATAAAGACTTATTTTACGTATCTAGGGCATTAGTTGATTTTCATTACAGTTATTTCATGAAAAATCATGTTTTAAGAAATGTTTTAGAAAGAGATATTTTTAAAGCATGAGTTTTATTATTTTTCGAGGCATGGGGAAAAACCCACTTCAGTATATAACTTGATACATACATGGAATTGACGGATGATATGTGCAGATGTAAAGGACTGGGGGGACAGTGATACGTAACACTCCTAGATCCTAGTTCATGACTAGGGATGACAGATGCCTCTAGATCGTAGTTTCAGAGCTTATAGGGTAGCATAGATTCGTAAGTTCTAGTCCAGTGGCTTAGGGACGACAATACGTAACTCCCCAAGACTAATATTTTAAGGGATAAGAGATGCTTTGGGGGACGGTGATACATAATACCTCAAAGTCATGGATTTTCACTCTTGGCTCTAGTTAAGCATATAGGGAGATGATGATACTTAACGCCCCAATACATTAGGTTTTCAGAGACAGAGATCAGTTTTCAGAAACAGTTTTCAAAGATTAGTTCTTAGAAATAGTTTTCAGAAATAGATATTTTAGAAATAAGCTTTCACAACAGATCTTTCAGACTCAGGTTTTCAGAACAAGATTTTCAAAGCAGACTTCAGAAAATTTTTTCCAGGAAGAAAGTTATTTTCAAGTAACATAAGAGATTTCAGAAAATATGATTTATAATAAGATTGGTTTTGGAACCGTGGATTTTCAAAAGCACTTTTAGTATTATTTTTTAACTGTCCTCTTACTTAGATCATTTAAATGATCTAACCCTCGATTCTCAGTTTATTTATTTTACAGGTATTTTCGGAGGACGAGCTCGAGGGGATAAATACTGATGGCAGTCACTAGAGGGTTTGGTCCACCAGGTCGAGTCAGAGTTCAGTTTAGATAATGTGAGAGAATATTATGTAGTATATAGATTGTTTAGTAAAGAATATGTATGTAAAGAGTTATAAGTGTTCATCTAAAGTTGTAATGTATAGTGAATTTGGGTATTTAGTTTGAAAGGCATTATGCGTTTATGAGATTGAGTTGGGCATCAGTCTTGTGCATAAGTTTGTACATCAGATGAGTTTAATATTGTTAGAAAGACAGAGGCTTACGGGGATAGACGACCTATTCCCTACCGGTAGCATCTCCTGGATTGGGGATGTTACAAATATTGTATCAGAGCATGGTTTAGGGAGTCAGTGATTGTAGTTGGTAGAGCGTTGGGGACTTGTATACATAGTATATCCAGGATACTAGTATGCAGGGCACTACCTCTCTAGTATCTGATCCTCGACTACATCCTGAAACCCTATAGATAGGTTAGTAAACCTTCCTAGATTAATCGAACATTATATTCTTATGAAATAAATTATACTCTAGATCTAAGTTGAGAATTCTCTTATGGTTATCCTCACTTATCACTAAAAGTAGAGACAAGTATAAGACTAGATAGTGAAGATTTGAGAATATTCACCTAAGGAAGTGGGAAGGTAAGTCTATAAGAAAAGTAAAAGAATAAGGTATAGATGATCTAAGTAATCAGAGATAGTAAATAAATAGAGGTATAAAATGAGATGATAAAGAAAAAACTAGAACTTATAGTAGTAAAAAGCATATAGGAAGCCAGAACAAGAGTAAAATATTGAGTAGACCTGAGTAAAATTCCTTCTTTTCTGCCAAGATTTATTTTCTCATCAGAAAACTCCTTCAAGTAGACCCAATAGCCATAAACATCTCTTATAGATAGCAAAGTTTCCCCTAAATAGCGAAAATAGTCAGAAAAAGAAGAGAAATAAAAGATCAGGATTAATCGATGAAGTTCCCAGTAAACCCAAGCTATCATAAAAGATGTAGGAGTTTTAGATACCCAAACTCAGATCCGAGAGCAAGTAAAATGAAAGGCGTATAGATAAGTGATTAGTTACCTTAACCAAAGAAATGAATATAGATAAGATCAGACTTACCAAAATCCTCGCTACCAAGTAATTCCAGTAAAAGAGCTGTTTTGGCGGAGCTTATCTCATACATGTGGGAACTGGATTTCGGCCGAGGTCCACAATCAAGAATTCAAATGAAGGGCACCAGCAAACCTGCAAAATAAAGGTAGAAAGAGCGAGGAGGTTACTACCCACCGGTGTGGTGGGAGCCGTAGGCACTCCGACGCCCAAGTTAGTAGTTGAATAAGTCGAAAGTAAAGAGAACAAGATCTGAAGCACCTCAGTCTCCGTTTGTTTGCCGTGAGGGCTATGGATGTATTGATTTCTTGAATGGTGTATAGTGGAATTGTCTTATCCCCTTCTATGTGTCTTGGCTCCTCTCTTTTATAGGTCATTCTGTCGTGGGGTCATTTAAACCTCTACCCATTGGATGTGTTAATGGAGGGTTTATGACCATAATTGTTGATTAATGGAGTTCATTATTTGTGGGAATTTCCTAATCCAAATACTCATGAATCCGTTGGCCTTCCTGAGCTGTTAAATCTATGACAATGGGCTATGGGTGGGTCTGGTCTCTCAGCCAAAAAATGGTTTCTTAAATTAGATCTGATGGTGGGCCTTGGGGTTTTGGTTTCGTGATTGGCCCAAAGGTAGAATGAATGTTATGCCCTTGGGCCCAAGTTTAGCCCATACAGTTTGTCCCATATTCTCTAAATTTGGAAGTCCTGGACTTGCAGAGTACCATTGCTTATGTCGAGCAAATCAGGACTCTGACAGTCATTTTACTAATCTTTATGGAGTCTTAAAGTTAATTAATATCATGCTCCCTGATTCCAATTACTCTACCCAAGTCCTCTATTTGGTGTCACTCGTTGTTTTGACACATATGGTGGTTCTGGAGGCAGCCTTAGTCAATATAATTATATGAATTGAAGTGAATATTTCGACTCGACATGAATCCCGTGGAAGTTTTTTAAGTGGATTGAACCTGACAAAGGTTTAGTATTTGCCATGACATGTCGTATGAAGTGAGCGAATGTCTCTATATGACTTGACATGTCATATGGATTAAAGCAAATCTGTAACTCTATTTGACTTGTTATGAGTCTTCTGGGGAAAGTCCCATGTCTCCTGAACTAGATGATGGTTCAGGAGTAAGTTCACTTAACATATCTTATGAAATGAGTGAATTCCATAATTCTATTTGACTCGACATGAGTCATTTGGGGGATGTCCCTGGTCGACTGAACCAGATGATAGTTCAGGAGTAACTTCACTCGACATGTCGTATGAAACGAGTGAATTCTATAATTCTATTTGACTCGACATGAGTCATCTAGGGGATGTCCCTGGTCGACTGAACTAGATGATGGTTCAGGAGTAACTTCACTCGACATGTTGTATGAAAGGAGTGAATTACATAATTCTACTTGACTTGATAGGAGTCATCTGGGGGATGTCCCTGGTCGACTGAACCAGATGATGGTTCAGGAGTAATTTCACTCGACATGTCGTATGAAACGAGTGAATTCCATAATTCTATTTGACTTGACATGAGTCATCTGGGGGATGTCCCTGGTCGACTAAACTAGATGATGGTTCAGAAGTAACTTCACTCGACATGTCATATGAAACTAGTGAATTGACTCGACATGAGTCATCTAGGGGATGTCCCCGGTCGATTGAACCAGATGATGGCTCAAGAGTAACTTCACTCGAAATGTCGTATGAAATGAGTGAATTCCATAATTCTATTTGACTCGATATGAGTCATCTAGGGGATGTCCCTGGTCGACTGAACTATATGATGGTTCATGAGTAACTTCACTCGACAAGTCGTATGAAATGAGTGAACTCCATAATTCTATTTGACTCTACATGAGTCGTCTGTGGGATGTCCCTGGTCGACTGAACCAGATGATGGTTCAGGAGTAACTTCACTCGACATGTCGTATGAAATGAGTGAATTCCATAATTCTATTTAATCATGTCATACATTAAGGATGTTCAAAACTTTATAGTGTATTATGTTGAGTGACATCATTCTTCTTGTCTGTCTTTTATATTGTTCCTCATTCATTCACTTGGATTGTTTCCAAGTCTCTTTCCAGTAATTTATTACAACCCCAGTGTGAATTACAAGGAGTTTTTAGCGGGAATTTGTGGCACCAATTGAGTAGAGTGTATAAAAGAGCTTTAGGTACTTCATTGCTTTATTCGTAAAAAATTACAATCGGAGGCCGAGTAAGGAGAGCTCTCAAGTGTTTCAAGGTATTCTTCGAAAACTACCTATTGTTCTTTAATTTCTTTAAACATTCATAGAGTATATTCAAGCTGTTCTTAGGTAAAATTGGTTGTTTGATCTTTTGAACTTTGGAGATATTTTCAGCATTGTGTTTGTGGGTTTTGATCTTTAGGAAGTAGTTTACTAGGAAGTTTTAGTGTTTATATGCTTGTTTTTTGAAGGATCGATTGTATGGCTCTCGAGTTAGGAGTGTTTTTTGAAGTGAATGATGTCTTGGTCACATACTACATGAAAGAGCACTTGAAGGAGAAAGGAAGATATACCCTGATTCTTAATCAGATAAAGACATATTTAGTTACCGGATTACCGACTAATGATAGGGGCAATTGGAAATCCGATTATTTCTTTGCAAGGGGTGAGGGATATTTAGATCGGTTGAGGCTTGTCAAATCCCAGAATATTGGAGTTTGTCGAGTGAGTAGCATTTTCCTCTAATGTTTAATCCTCGAATCATATTTATGAATTGAAATAACACTATATTTGTTACTATAGCTCCTCTACGAAATAAATCATTCGACTTGACTACTCGAACTATTTCCAACATCAAAGCTATTTTAGCTTTGTCGGCTGAAGAAAGAAAACTATAAAACCATCTTAGTGGAGAAGAGATTGAGGGCGACTCTGTTGTGGAGGGATATTCACAACTGAGAAGGAGAAGGTACACTTCTGGCCTTTTGTAATGACATATTGCCCGTGATAAATTATAAGGTGGTTGTTGAGTGTTATATAGAGAGCCTAAATTCAAAAGCCTCTAAAACCTAAGGAACTTTTATGTGCATAGGACATGATGAATGGACCATTTACAGTAGCCTCACTCTACGAAATGATGAACTCGAGGAAGGCAAGGAAGTTGAAGGTGAGAGAGCTGGAAGTCGAGAAAATAACTGGTCCCCAACCAAAAGAAGTCATCTCGAGTGAAGCAGTTGCGGAAAATGGGAAGTCGACTGAAATGACTTCGGCAGGGAAGAAAAAGAAATCCATTATCAAGGTGGAGGAAGATGCTGACGATATCATTTTAAAGGTTCCACGAGAGTCGACTGCAATCTCCGATCCCTCACGTATAAATTCATTTGTGGATGGGCTTCTTCTAGAGGGGGATGAAGAAAGGATAATGCAGATCGGTCCAGAGGAGGCTATGAGGAAAGCCATGACTCTGAACTATAAAGTGTGTATAATAATTATCTTTTTTTTGGTCGAATAATCTCCGTCTTGGGCTTTTTCAGGCATTGGAATGTAGTTTATACATGCAAAAAAATACGGAATCTAGTCAACGATGGATCGGAGAGCTAGAAAAACGTTGTCAGTGATGAGGAAGGATGCTTCAGAGCTGAAGTCTGGGCTGGCCGCTTCTCAGAGAAAGGAAAAGAGCTCGAGAGAAGGAGTTAAATGAGGTTAAGGCTACCTTGAAAATGGAGAAGGAAATTTCTAAAGTAACGATCGATAGTTATAAGCAAAGATTGAGAGCATGAACAAGGAAAATGAACAATTGCTAGAGAAATAGAGGAAATTGCCATCGACTCCATGATGAAAGACAGATATGATTTGATGAAGGAATATCTTGCAGGGAAGTATATTGACTGGAAGCCAGAGAAGTGGATTCGGGAGTATGAAAGACGTGTAGCTGGGCTTTCCTCATCGACTAAGGAGGATGGTGAAGAAGAAATGGGGTGATGCAGTCGAGTCAAGAAAATGTGTAGGTAGAGTCAGTGGTGATCATAAATGGGAGGGGTCGAGGAACAATTAAAGGAATGAGAGGATTCTAGATTGGCTTTGGTCGAAACCAAAGTGAGGATGGAGCCTGAAGTTCAAGAAGATGTTCTTGCCAGTGTTCCAACTGCTGAAGAAGATTCAGCCAGTGCTATTGAAGTTTAGGTTTTTATATTCTAATATACTTAAGGTTTTTGTTAATATTTTATATAAAGTAAAACTACTTTGTCGAATGGAAGGGGGTACACCGATGTTTTGAACAAGGCACTCTATTTTATCGTATGAAGAAGAGTTCCTAATATATGATTCTAATGAATGAATTTTTATTCCAATTGGTCGAATGACTTCTGCAAATTTATTTCATATTTTCGAACGACAACTAAATACTGCGAAAGATAATTACTTCAAAAAATATAAAACATTGTAAGTGTTACCAGATGAACCATTTAAGATGAATAGCGTTCCAACTGTTGTGGATGGGAGTCCCTTCCACGGTTTGTAGCTTGTAGGCTTCTCTCCGATAATTTTGTGTGACGAGGTACATACCTTCCAGTTTGGTCCCAGCTTACCATCCACAATCTCCTTTGTGTTCTGAAATACTCTGCATATGACCGAATATCCTTCCTTGAATGTTCTTCTCCTGAATATTTTGACGAAGAATCTGGCCATCCTCTGTTGATGAGCAGCTAGTCGTCGAATAGAAGCTCGATCCATTAATTCATCAATTGTGTCGAGATTGAAATTCATAAGTTATCGATTCTGTTCTTCATCAAACCATTGGTAGCGCGGTGATGGGATGGCTTCTTCAGTCGGTATTACTGCTTCCATTCCATATGCTAGTGTGAATATGGTTTCGCATGTTGAAGATCGGGTTGTCGTCCTGTAGGACCACAACACCCCTGGAAGTTTATCCGCCTAAGCGCCTTTCGCCTACTTTAATCTTTTCTTCAAAGTATTCAGAATCATTTTGTTGGAGGATTCGGCATGGCCATTCTCTATTGGGAAGCGTGGGGTTGAGAAGCTCAACTTTATGCCTAATTCCTGAAGAAGTCTTGAAAGTGATGGCTGATGATTATGAACCGTTGTCAGTCACGATTTCTTTCGGTATGCCGAACCGATATATGATATACTTCTAGAATAATGTTTGTGTCTCTTGTCGCGAACTTTGGCAAATGATTCAGCTTTGTTCCACTTCGAGTAATAATCTTTCAAAACAAGCATGGATACACGCTGTCCTGGTGCAGCTGGGAGTTTTCCTACGATGTCCATTTCCCACTTCATGAAAGGGACAGGATGGGATTGAGTTTTTCTAGTGGGAGATGTGAAACTAGAGCAAACCTTTAACATTTGTCGCACCTCTTAGTGAATTCAGCTGAGTCAGACCTTATTGTCGGCCAGTAGTATCATGTTAATAGGCTTGAAGAGCCCAGCTCCTACCTCCGGAGTGGTTCCCATATTCCCTTTCCTGCAGCTTCGTCAACACATATTGTGCTTCGTCGTGTGTGAGGCACTTCAAGTAAGGTCCCGAAAATGATCATCTTAGCAGCTGACCATCGAATATTACGAACCTTGCAGTCTATCTCTGGACTTTTCTGGCTTGGATTTTATCTTTTGGGAGCAAGCCTTCTCATAAATATTTAACAATAGGTGGCATCCAAGTGTCGACTGAATCGATCGATGCGACCATTCTTTCTTCCTTCCAAATTACTGGCCAGTTCAAATATACCACTAGTATTGCGCGTGGTTTTTCTCCCTCCATTGTTGATCCAAGGGTGGCCAGGGCATCTGCTTGGGAGTTCTCGCTTCTAGGGACTTGGGTTATGGTAAATTCCTCAAATGTCGATTGAATATCCTTTACCTTTTGTAATCCGTAGACCTCATGCATGATAGGAGCCGTGGATCTAGTTGACAATCAACTGCGAATCAGACTTAACTTCTATCTTTCTAGCTCCAAGCTCTTTGGCTAAGAACAACCCAAAAATCAGTGCCTCATACTCTACCTCATTGTTGGTAACTCTAAATCCACACTTCATTGCTTGTTGAAGAATATCACCTTCCGGAGTGGTAATCATTATCCCAAGGTCGCACCCCTTTTTGTTACTGGACCCTTCGATTGTGAATTTCCATGAAATAATCGAATGGATAGAAAAAAATTTTATTTCAGCTGCAAGCAAATAGGCCGGGAGTGAAGAAGTCAGCCACGAAGTTCGCTAAAGCTTGAGATTTGATGGCGGTCATAGGCAGGTACATAATATCATATTCCCCAAGTTCAATTGCCCACTTCATTAATCTTCCTGATAGTTCTGGCTTATGGAGTATGCTTCTCAAAGGATATGTCGTGTAAACCGTGATTAAATGTCCCTGAAAGTAGGTTCTGAGCTTTCTTACAGCCGTAATCAGAGCGAATACTAGCTTCTCCATTAACGGGTAGTGTGATTCTGCTCCCAGTAGGGCTTTGTTTACGTAGTAAACTGGAGTTGAGCTTCCACTTCTTCTCTTATTAAGACTGCGCTAACCGCGTGTTCTGAAACTCACAGATAGAGATAGAGCCTCTCGTTATCGAGTGGCTTTGACAACAAAGGTGGAGTGGTAAGATATCTCTTGAGTCCTTTTAGCGCTTCTTCACAAGCAGGAGTCTACTCGAAGCTGTTGGCCTTCTTTAATGCTGAAAAGAACAGAAAACTCTTGTCTGTGGACTTGGAGATGAACCTATTTAGTGCAGCAATCCTCCCCGCTAGTCGCATGACATAGTCAAGTTGGTGAACTCCAGAGTCAAGTTGGTGAACTTATTCTCTACTGAAATTGTAGTATGAGAAATACTGCTAGCAAGAGCTCTCGAAAGTCATTTGGCCGTCGAATACGAGACTCCACTGACTTCTGATCCTCTTGAAATAACATTAACAGTGTGGTAATTGGTAGAGGTGGGGTCGGAGCTTCTCCTTGACCGTCTCTCTCGTCCCTTCGTGCTAAAGTAGCTTTCCTCTTCTCACTGAGTAAATCTTTCAGAAATCTTTTGTTTAATAGTTCCAGGACTTCCAATTTCAAAGCTACACACTCTGTCGTCGTATGGTCATAGTCTCGATGGAATTCACACCATTTTATGGTGTCTTTTTTGGTAGAGCCCTCCCTGGTACGTGGGGGCCACTCCACTTCACTTCCTATTTTCTTAAGTACCGAGACCAAATACCTTGGGGAAATTTTAAATTTGTAGTCTGGGAGCCTGGGTTTGCATGCTGGTGCCTCCTCCCAGTTTTTGTAATGCCTTGGTTGCCTGTCAAAATCTTTGTGGAAAGGCCTTCCTTCTCCTCGTTGTTGGTTTCTCTTTTCCATATGAGGATAAATAATCATATCACGTTGCCTGGAAATAGTAGGCCTTCTATCAACTCGCGTATTTGGAACGTTCTCCCTTCTTTTGTTTCTTTTGCCATCTTCCCATCTTATTTCCACCTGGGCCCGCGTCATGACCTGGTCCATCATGTAGCGGAACTTGGTTAGTTTCTTGTAAAGTCTACTATCGTAGAGTAATCCATTCCAGAAGGCCTCTACTGCTGTAGGTTGTTAGAGATCTGGAATATTAATTCTTTCCCTATTGAACCGAGCTACGTAGCTCCCTAAAGATTCCCTTCTTCTCTTCTGGATGGATTGAGATCGTCTATAGTCTTCTCAAGTTTGCATGAACTTGAAAAGTGTTGCATGAACTTGTCTGCTAACTGTTGGTAGGACTCGATGGATCTGTAGGGTAGGTTGATGAACCAAGTGAGGGTTGGCTCTACCAATGTTTCTCCAAAGCATCTGCACATTCCAGATTCCCATTGGCTTGGCGACAAGCCAGTCGACATCATCTTATACTTATAGTGTATTACGTGGTCGTTTGGATCGGTGGATCCATTATATAGCTTCATTTCGGGCGGGCTAAATTTTCGAGGCAGTTCCACAACTACGATTGACTCCACGAATGGGGTATCAGAAATTACTCTAGCTCTACTCTTTCTAATTAATAGCCTTACCCCTGGTAGTATGGACATAATTGCTTCCTTGAATTCTATCATCTCTTTTCTCATAGAGGATGTAATATGATGAGTGGGATCGTGAGAGGAATTCGGGCCATGAGGGATTGGTGGATTGTCGTCAACCTGCCCATTTGATATCGGTGGGACTGTTGGATTGCTAGTCTAACCAAGGATGTTGTGATATTGAGGATTGGATGACAGCTGCTCCAACTGTTTCTGTAGGCTCATATTGGAGTTTTGCATTGTCAAATTCTCCTCTGCTAAGGCTTGTAAACGTTCTTAGAGCATGGCAAGTTGTGTAGCCATGGGATCTAGCGTCTGCTTGTTGCCTGAAGCCATTATTAGTTGCTTGTAGAGAGCGAATCAAATGAGTTTTTTTTTTTTTTGCAAAAATTCGCTTAGAGCCCCACGGTGGGCGTCAAATTATGGGAGCTAGATTTCGGCCGAGATCCACAATCAAGAATTCAAATGAAAGACACCAGCAAACCTGCAAAATAATGGTAGAAATAGCGAGGAGGTTACTACCCACTGGTGTGGTGGGAGCCGTAGGCACTCCGATGCCCAAGTCAGTAGTGTGAATAAGTCAAAAGTAAATAGAACAAGGTCTAAAGCACCTCAGTCTCCGTTTGTTTGTCGTGGGGCTATGAATGTAATGATTTCTTGAATGGTGTACAATGGAATTGTCTTCTCCTTTTCTCTGTGCCTTGGCTCCTCTCTTTTATAGGTCCTTCTGTCGTGGGGTCATTTAAACCTCTTCTACCCATTGGATGTGTTAATGGAGGATTTATGACTGTAATTGTTGATTAATGGAGTTCATTATTTGTAGGCGTTTTCCCAATCTAATTACTCATGAATCCGTTGGTCTTCTTGAGCTGTTAAATCTTTGACAATGGGCCATGGGTTGGTCTAATCTCTCAGCCCAAAAACTAATTTCTAAAATTATATCTGATGGTGGGCTTGGGGTTTTGGTTTCGTGATTGGCCCAAAGGTGGAATGACGGTTATGCCCTTGGGCGCAAGTTTGGCCCGTACAATACCTACCTTACATGAGTAATAGACTCTACCAGGAAACAGATTACCAGAACAAGGACCACGATAATTATCGAGATGTAGAAGGTTGCTCCATTCTTTTCCAGCTTAGTTAAATATAACCGTAAGAAAAGTAGATGAAAATTTAACCTAAGTCCGAAACAGAAAACACCAAATGATAGACCATCTAGGAAAGATCTTAGGAGGATTTAAGAGATAGAAAAGAAAGAACCTGACACAAGACAATGAGAGATAAGTAGTGGTACCTATGAGAAGCCCATAAATCAGGTAAATACCAGTATAAGTCCACATGAGCTCAAAATAACAGACTTATGAGATGAGAAACACTCAGAACTTAAGCTAAAATTATCAGTATGGACAGAAAGATCAGATGGTAAAGTTGTAACCCTTAATTAGAGTAGAAAGCAGAGATCTAAGAAGTAGCCAGAAGAATGAACCACCATTAGCCTCAGTAGCATGACATAGAGCCAAGAGATAGAATATGAAAACATTAAAAAGGAAACAAAAAATAATAAGAGAATTTAGTATGTATAGTGACATAGATAATGTAACTTGGAAACAACAACGTAAGTGAAAACTTATAGGGATTGATCAAGAAAAAGAAACCGTAAGGCATGGAATAGTTGATATAGCTTCCAGCGGTATGAATGATAATTATTCCTTCCAGCAACTCTGCTTCAGTAAATATATAGACACTCAACCAGAAGTGGGAAGCATGTGTATACCCCACGGATTGGAGTTTAGCAAGGATTTGAATAAGTAAGGAAAGACGTAGGATATGATGGACAAATCATGAAATAACTAGATAGTTAAATAAAAGAACAGATAAACCCCAAGAAAGTAAAGGTTCAAAAAGTAAGGAATCAAAGTAAGCAATGTATAGCAATATAGAAGTAAGATACCCAACTTATACAGATTTTCCCATAGCTTAGACACCCAACTTATACATGATTAGTAAGAGTATAACATCGAAGCCAAAGAATTGGTAACGATGTCGTTTCATGTATTAATATATGGAGTTTCTAAGTAAGTGCAGATTTAAGAGATCTAAGAAAATGAGCTAATGAGAAAAGTCAAGTAACATAGCAAGATTTAGAAATGAAGAATGGCAGTAGGAGTACGGTAGAAGTTTGAAAGAGCATGAGCCTTCGGAGGTTCTCAGTACGAAGTAGTACGATAAATAGACGGAAGTAAATTACGAGTAAAGTTGAAGGGGGTAATTTGGATAGTTTTAACAGAAGTACCTAATTCTGGGAGCTAACACCAGATATGCATATAAATGAGTCCTAAGATCATGGAAAAGCAGCACGTGCAACTGCAGCATGGGTAATTAGTGAGAACACCGCAACCAGAAAACTCTAGTATAAGCCCTACACTCACGGCCCTCGTCAAATAATAACAACAAAGATGGACCTCGATGTTCACCTCGAGATACTCCTAGAATCAAGTGTATATGTAGTGAAAGGAGATCAAAACATAAAGTCTTTGAATTCAGTACAACAATAGAATGGAAGAGGAAAATAGCCTAAAGTAAGAGATTTAAAAGAAAAGTTGTTTAGATGAAGAGATGAAGAATAAAGTACTAATTAGTAATGACAATGATATAAAAGAATAGCATTAGACATGGCTAGAGATGTGTAGAGATGATATCATTTTGAAAATGAAACAAAGACATAGATCATAAAACTTACACGTATAGAAGGAGATCAGAAGAGAAGTCAAGGAGGTCATTAAGATAAAGGTTTAAAAGAGGAATTGTTGAGGTTCGGTGAAAATATGAGAGAATATTGAGTAAGCAATAATAGAATGGCATAACAATATGATATCTCAGTGATGGGATGAAACTAAAGATCTATTACAACTTATTTCATGAAATCAAAATGAAGTAATCAACCATAGTTAAGTTAACCAGACAGTTACAGGTATGGGTGGTTTAGTACATGTGTATTATAGTATGAAAACAAAAAGACAAGTTATTATAGTGATGTATTTAGTACAGTGGGTGAGTTATCAAGCTATAATTCACATAAACGGTCTTTGGATAAAAATGAAATTTACAAGTTTGTGAGTATCTGAATAATGACATCCAATAGAGCAAACTAAAGAAGAAATAAAAATAGAGGAATGCCCTAGTATACCACCAGATATGGAGAACAAATTAGTGAAGAACAAGTAATCGAACTTGTGGTAGAAATAGGAATAAAGTACAGATAGAGTATGAGCTTGTAACAATGGGTGTAGTGGAAGCGCGGGTTTTAAAACTTTTTCAAAATACCGAATAAATTATTCAATATCTAATATGAATAATTTATTCATATTTCACCTTAACCTATTTATTCAATATCATATATTAACATAAATAAGGTTGAAACTTCGCGAAACTTTAACGAAAACCGTTTTTTCCTTAAAATGACGCAAAATATATTTTTTGACCGAACTGACTACCCGACACTTATGGAAAATTGCCAGGTCAACCCCAATAGTGCCCGAACAATGACGAATTTATAGTTTGGGCAGCCATCACCCGGTTGACTTAAAAGTCACCCGGTAATACCATTTTTGGCCATTTTCGCTTATTTCAAGTCGGAAATACTTTCCGGAAATTCCCAAAACAAATCCAAAATATTCAAAAGACACCAATTTCATCACAAAATCATATTCATTTCCAGGTCAAAACAAAAAATGAAATTTGCCAAAAACATGCTTTAAATCCAATTTTCAAAAAAAATAATCTAATTAATCCATCACCAAATGAGTCTCACCATATATGAACAACTCTAAAACAATTATAGGCTATCTAAGAGTGGATCAACAAATCTAGAATGACAACCATATTGTCCAACAATAATTTGAACAAATTGGAATAAAATTACACTAATTCTATCCAATCTACACTTCGCACATGCATAATCTTCTAATTCCATCCATCACAACTAAAAGCCCCGAATTTTACAATAAAGAAGAAATCCTAGATCTCAAAAGATCATCAAGAAAACATGAAATAAACTTTCAAAGCTTAGGATTTGAAGAATTACTTTAAATCTCCTAATTCCTTTGCCTTTTTTTTCTTGATTTTCTTCTTTCTTGTGCTTGAATCATCAAGCAAAAATGGAAACCATTTTCTTGGAGAGCATTCGGCAATGAAGAAATAAACAAGAGAGAGAAAATCAAATCTTCTCAATTTCATTTGTTTTGACCGAAATTAATGAGGATAATAAAGTCAATTTGTATTTTTAATTTCATTCAAATAAAAATACAAAATGATTAGTGATAAAAGCATGAAAATGTACTTTTAAACATTACTTATTCGAGTTTATTGTTAAGAATTTAGTAATATATCTTATATTTTGTTATATAATTTGTTTTTATATTAAATTAGAAAGTATTTATTATTTAAATTAATATTAGTAATTTTTCTCTTTATTATGTGTAGGATTTAGAAAAGAAAGCATGCAAAGGAGATAGTGGATATTTGTTACTTGTTTTTCCATCCACGTTGACCAAAGAAGAAAACAAGCTTGGTGGGCCATGCAAGAGAGAAGCCACGTGAAGCAGCTTGGTGGGCCATGCAAGAAGGGTAGTTGTGTCAATTAAAGTGAGTAGAGTGAGTGGATTATAAAGAAAACATTATTTGGGCTTCAGCGTAAAATAGATAATAAAAAAAAAGGCGGTTGGATGCATGCATTAAAAGGAGTCTAGCATGAACATTAGGATTTGGGGTTTTAATATGCATGTATTAATTGGAGGCTGCTGGCGCAAACATAGGAGATCAATTGGAGCATCTGCGCATATAAAGAAATACAAAAAAAAAAAAAAAAACAGAAGAAAAAAATGTGAAACTTTAGGTCATAGTGGGCTGCAAGCAACGTATAAAATAAACAAAGATAGAAGAGAGAGGGGGCAGTACTAAACAATTAAAAAAAGCTTAAGGTGAGCATACAAAAATAGTAACAAGATAAGAGAGAGGGAGGGCTGCGCACAATGCAATAAATAAGAGAGAGAGGCCGGCTGTGCATAAACAACAAGGAAATTAGAGAGGAATCCGAGAGAAGTGCCAAGAGTTCATAGAAGAAATTAGAGCCCAGAAATCGGGATGCGGAGCCGTGATGATTCAGAGCGATATGTCTCTCCAATTTCATGCTATTTTTATTTCTTTTATGAGGAACTAATCCCCTAGGTAAATTTAGGGATGAATTCTTGTGTTTGATTGTTGTTATTTATGTTTTTAATTCCTAAAAGTACCTTTTAATCGTTTAATAAAATTGACGTTTATTATTTTCAATTATCTTTTAATTTATTAATCCAAAAATTATGTTTTATTAAACTCTATATAGATCCAGTCATGCATCTTCTATGTGTAGTCTGTGAATTCAATTGTGACTGATAAAGTTGTTTTGAGTGTTGGTCTTCTACTGCAGTATTGACTGAGGGTATATTATCGACGTTAGATAACTCGTAACGATAACGTTTGTGTGATATTAACATAAAGAAAAAAAAATCATTAATTATCTTAGAATTTAATATGCATAGAATTGAATATGTTCCGGTTGTTGGTTTGGGATGTGAAACCCTCAACTGAGTATTAATAGGAATTAATAACTGAATATAGTAGTTTGATGCAAGATGGATTCCAGACGCTTTGCTGCCTTTCTCTCCTGTTATCACTTATTATCTTTTCATCATTTTATTTATCTTTATTATAATTACAAATTTCTATCGTTTTATTTATTTAAGTTATTATTTACGTTTTGTTTAAGTAAATTAGTTCATGTAACCATATTTTTGAGGAATCGATACCACAGCTATATTGCGATAACCGCAAGTTATTTTTGGGTGTAATCAAAATTTGGCGCCATTACCGGGGAGACAGTTTACAAGCAAAAGGAGCAGGTTTGCTTAGCCAACAACGAAGCGGTAACTCCATTCTATTTTTTATTAGTATTTTATTTTATTTTATTTTTATATTTTATTCATTTATTATTTGCTTATTTATTTTATTTTAATTTTTTTAGTTTTTGTTTAGATTTTAATTTTTAATTAGTTTTTTTTATTTTTGTTTCTAGTATTTTATTTTAGTATTTATTTTAGTTATTTTATTTCCTTTTGAGTTTTAGTTAGATTTTAATTTTAATTTTAATTTTATTCTTTTACTTATTTATTTATTTTATTTTATTTTTCTCTTGTTTCCCATGTTATTTGAGCTTCAATTACATGTCTAGACATATGTATTGATTTGGTAGATTTGTTAGAGCTGAAGAAGAAGACTCTAAATCTGACCACATATTTGAAAATCCTTTTGTCACACCATCCGCGTCTAGCGCACATAATATGAGTGAATAAGAGAGACCACGCAAGAGGACTCTTGAACAGTACCTCCACCCAACTCGCACAGCTACACCTTCGTGTATCATGTTTCCCGCTAACGCACCACACTAAACTTTAGGCCTGGAATGATACAGTATCTTCCAACTTTTCATGGTTTAGAGAGCGAGGATCCTTACGTGCACTTTAGGGAGTTTGAAGAGGTAGTAGCAACCTTCCATGACCTTTTTGGGACTACCGACATAATTAGACTTAAGTTATTTCCCTTTGTCCTTAAAGATAGAGCTAATAGCTGGTTGTATTCTTTGAGACCTAGGTCAATAGGATCGTGGGGCGAGATGACCCAGGAATTTTTTGACAAATACTTCCCAGACCATAAGACGGATGCCCTGAAAAGACAAATCTCCACCTTCTCCCAGATAGACAGCGAGACCCTTTATCAAATGTGGGAGCGATATAGGGAGTTGTTAGCTAGTTTTCCCCACCATAGATATGAAAGTTGGCATTTTGTAAGTTATTTCTATGATGGACTGACCCCTAGGGAGCGCCAATTCGTTGAGATAATATGCAATGGTGAGTTCATCCGAAAGGACCCTGATGAGGCACTCGAGTATTTAGATGACCTAGCTAAGAAATCTCATACTTGAACTAGACCTAATACTTTAGACAACACTGATAGGACACACATTTCTTCTAGTAGAAGCCTACAAAACTAATAGGATACACATTTCTTCTAGCAGAAGCATACAACACTTTAGGGAAGAGGATAATCTTAAGGCACAAGTTAAGCTATTGACTAGACAGATGGGAGCCTTGATAGCCAGAGATAGCAAGACTATGCATTTAGTAGCCCAACTAGAATCTCAAGAGTATTCGAAATATGGTGAGATGAAAGGGACATATGAAGAACAATCCCATGTATTAGGGACGTACCAAAAGCCTTACATACCGTACCCACACACCTATAATCCTAGTTGGAGGAACCATCTCAACTTTAGTTGGAAGCAGGAGTCTCATCAACCGAGTCAAACACCACCACCTAGAGGTTATAGTGCTCATCAGTATCACACACCTACCGTTTCTAGGAATTCTTTAGAGGATACAGTGCAAGCATTCGTGGAAGCCCAGAAGGTGATTGTGGAAGCCCAGAATAAAACAAATCAAAGGTTTGAGTCATTGATATCTCAGGTAGCTGAAGATAATAGGGAGATTAAGAGTCAGATCTCTAAGTTAACTAATGTCTTGAGTGTGCACGAACAAGGAAAATTCCCATCTCAGGCTCAACCAAATCCACAAGGCCAACACATGGCACAGACTGATCATGAAGCAGCTAATGTAAAGGGTGTTAATGTTATATTCACTAGGAGTGGTAAAGAGGTATGGATACAGGATACTCCCAACACTGTGGGTGACCCGAAAGATATTGATACCAACACCCCACAGAAAGATCCAAAGCCACCTTACCAAGTTAAAGTACCATTTCCAAAAGCACTTAGGCCCACTGCGAGAGCTCCAGACCCTAATGGTGAGATCCTAGAACATCTTAAGTAAGTAAAGATCAACCTTTTGTTATTACATGTGATAAAACAAGTTCCAACTTATGCGAAGGTTTTGAAGGATCTATGCACCGTTAAGAGAAAACATAATATGAAAAAGACTTCATTCTTGATAGAGCAAGCAAGTACAGTAATCGAACAGAGGAATCCGCTAAAGTATAAAGATCCGGGATGTCCTACCATAACCTGCCATATTGGCACCTATGAGTTCGATCAAGCATTATTAGATTTAGGTGCTAGTGTTAATCTTATGCCATATTCGATCTATGTGGAGTTAGGGCTTGGCCAGATTAAACCTACATCAGTAGCTTTACAGTTAGTTGATCGATCAATTAGAATACCACGGGGAGTAGTCAAGGATGTCTTAGTTCAAATCGATAAATTCTACTACCTCATTGACTTCCTAATTTTAGACACTCAGTCTGTGGTTAACACTGAGTCCAAAATTCCTTTTATCTTAGGTAGACATTTTCTTGCTACAGCTTATGTCCTTATTAATTGCAGGAATGGTTTCATAAAGCTATCATTTGGAAAAATGACTCTAGAGGTAAACCTTTTTTATGTTGAAAAACAACCACGGGATGATGATGAGTGCCAAGGTACATATATGCTAGAAATAATCCTGCCAGAAACAGCTTCTCTACAACCTGCATCAAATCCTTGTGAACTGAATCATGTCCCAAAAAACTAAAAAAAGAGGAAAATGAGAGCTCATGTTCAATTGAAGATGATACATGGGAAGTTAAAAAGAGGGTTGAATCAACTTTTTAATATGTGCAGTCAAGAATTTCAACCACCAGACCTATGAGGATCAATGGATACATTGCCACAACTAGACAGAAATTCCCTCCCATGCCTTCTCAGTACGCTCGATGGAAGCCACCATGACAATCTGATTGGTTGCGTTTGGCTGAAGAAGTTAAACTTAGTGCTAGCAGGGAGGCAATCTTTGCATCTGTATTTATTTTATTCATTTTATTTACTTTAGTTTTATATTATATGTGCTAACTGCATGTTTATTTTTCTGTTTGCATGAGTGTTTATGCAGAAGTTAGCACAACCTACACAGCCACGCAATTCAAAGTCTCACCAGCAGGAATCTGATCAACTCCGCGCCTGGTAGTGTGTTCCTTAATTCTTTATATTTATCTTACATTGAGGACAATGCGAGTTTTAAGTGTGGGGGTATATGCATGCGCATGATAATACCTGTCATATATATATTTTATTCTATAAAAAATAATTATTGTTTTGTTTGTTTTTAGTCATTATTAGTTAAGCATAAGTCCAATGATGATATTGTATGTTTTAGGATGAAATCTTGGAAACGATAAGTCATTTAATGTACTTTTATCAGATGCTTTGAGTAATTTATCTATGTTAGACCCGTAGGTACTTAACTATGGGTTCTTAGCAGTGAAAACCTAAGTAGTTGGCAAGGTGACTAGTTGAAGAAATTGTATGTCAATGAATGACCGTTTGTTTATATGTCTATCCTGATTTGCTTGTGTTATGACGTGTGGTATAATTGAAAAAGAAAAAAGTCTTTGAAGAAAGAAAATGAACCACCTATAACCGATAAGCGTGATGCTACCAATGGGTGAGTATTAGGACCACCATGAGGAGAAATGCTACCTTAAAAAATAGGTGTGTTGCAAAAAAAAAAAAAAAAAAGATTTCAAAAAGAAAAGCAAAAAGAGGCAATAAAAGAAAAAGAAAATCATACCATATTGAGCACAAACAAGCATTTACGGAGTTTAATTGAGATATCTAGGTTGGTTTGACTCATCGATCTCAATTTTTAAACGAAATCATTAAGTTGGCTTACCTAGCTATCAAGCTGTGAATAAACCTTTACACACACACACAGTGAGTCTGGCTTAGATGATTTATTCAAGGTCTTGGATTTGAGTTACATTGAGTATTTTGAAAGTTCTTTGGTTTCATTACTAGGCATTCTTAAGGATAAAATTATGTGAAACTATTGGGACTATTTAATTTTTATTTTTGCATGATTGTATGTTTTGAATGACGTTTACAAGTGTCGTCACTGTAAGCCCTCACGAGACTATAACTCGTCCACTAGGGACACCTAGGGGTTTAAAGGCTTATTGCATACGCTAAATGCAATGGCGATCTTTACGAAAGTGGCTGAGATAGTTTTTATTTATTTAGTTTTTATTTTATTTTGTGCTTGAATTGCTAGGGACTAATAATAAGCTGGTTGGGGGTTGTGATAAGTGTATGAAAATGTACTTTGAAACATTACTTATTCAGATTTATTGTTAAGTATTTAGTAATATATCTTATATTTTGTTATATAATTGTTATTTTTATATTAATTCAGAAAGTATTTATTATTTAAATTAATATTAGTAATTTATATCTTTATTATGTGTAGGATTTAGAAAGGAAAGCATGCAAAGGAGAGAGAGTGGATATTTGTTACTTATTTTTCCATCCACGTTGACCAAAGAAGACAACAAGCTTGGTAGGCCATGCAAGAGAGAAGCTACATGAAGCAGCTTGGTGGACCATGCAAGAAGGGTAGCTACATGAATAAAAGTGAACAGCATGAGTGGATTATAAAGAAAATATTATTAGGGCTTCAGCGTAAAATAGATAAAAAAAGGCGGCTGGATGCATGCATTAAAAGGAGTTTAGCGTGAACATTAGGGTTTGGGTTTTAATGTGCATGCATTAATTGAAGGCTGCTGGCACAAACATAGGAGATCAATTGGAGCAGCTGCGCATATAAAAAAATACAAAAAAAAAAAAAAAACAAAAGAAAAAAACGTGAAACATTAGGTCATAGTGGGCTACATACAACGTATAAAATAAACAAAGATGGAAGAGAGAGGGGCAGTGCTAAACAATAAATAAAATAAGAGAGAGAGAGGGCTATGCACAACGCAACAAACAAGAGAGAGAGGCCGGTTGCGCATAAACAACAAGGAAATCAGAGAGGAAGCTGAAAGTAGTGCCGAGAATTCAGAGAAGAAATCAGGGCCCATAAGCTAAGATGCGGAGCCGTGATGATTCAGAGTGATATGTCTCTCCAATCCTAAGCTATTTTTATTTCTTTTATGAGGAACTAATCCCCTAGGCAAAGCTAGGAATGAACTCTTGTGTTTGATTATTATTATTTATGTTTTTAATTCCTAAATCGTTAATAAAATTGATGTTTATTATTTTCTATTATCTTTTAATTTATTAATCCAGAAATTATGTTTTGTCAAATCCCATATAGATCCAGTCATGCTTCTTCTATGTGTGGTTAGCGAATTGAATTGTGACTGGTAAAGTTATTTTGTGTGTTGGTCTTCTGCTGCAGTATTGCCTGAGGGTATATTGTCGACGTTAGATAACTCGTAACGATGACTTTTGTGTGCTGTTAACATAGAGAAAATAATCATTAATTACCTTAGAATTAATATGCGTAGAATTGAATATGTTCCAGTTGTTGGTTGTGATGTGAAACCCTCAACTGAGTAGTAATATGAATTAATAACTGAATATAGGAGTTTGATGCAAGAGGGATTCTCGACGCTTTGCTGCCCTTCTCTGATGTTATCTCTTATTATCTTTTCATCATTTTATTTATCTTTATTATAATTACAAATTTCTATCGTTTTATTTATTTAATTTATTGTTTAAGTTTGTTTAAGTAAATTAGTTCCTACAACCATCTCTTTGAGGAATCGACACCCCAACTATACTTCTATAACCGCAAATTATTTTGTGCGTAATCAATAAGCATCAAGTTTCATTAAATGAAACTTGCATACTTAGCTAAATAAAATCATGCCACTTGTAATAATAATAACCAAACACATTTCATAACTATTATGGAAAAATATTTTTCAATTAACTATTCAAATATTTAGTAATTTAAAGATTTAAATAATTAACTAATATAATAATTATAATTAATATTTATATGTATTTCATTTTCAATAAATGAAAAATAAATATATTAATGACATGTGTCAAAATCTCATTTGACGAATAATTAATGTGTATCTAATCGTATTATGTATCAAATTTAAATACGCAATATTTATTAGCGGAAAAAATCCCCTAATACATGTGTCATCATTTAACCGATTAAACGATACAGATTAACTCATTTAATCTGATAAAGTATTATGAATAATCTATATTATTGATATCGAGTTGCCCAAGTGCTTAACGAGTACACTTCATATTATGGGACTCTCTAAGTTTAGGTTTATCCGTCACGAAATCCAATTTCGTGTCCATAATCTACCCACTCATGGATTGGGCGACCATAGATAATCTCACTAAACTATACAAGCCAGGGTCATAGCATACGTATAATCCCTCCATCACAGGCCATCCGTATTATACTTGTGATACATATTACAACTTCAAATCCGTTCAGTATAATACAGTCCAGTTTCAATTTACGATCTCTAAATAACACTCAAAACTGATTTCCGAAGTTATACCATGGCCATGGATTTACTAGATCGTAAACATGTTCTGGATGCCTATGGCATGTACACAGGACTGACGGATCCTATCTTGATACGTACTGGATATCATGAGCATCAGTCCACACCCAATGAACAGGAGGATGTCTTATCATGAATAGATTATTGACGTGACTTCTATCAAAGTGTGGAGGATAACTCATATATCCCATTGTGGTATCTCAAGTGGAAGGACCACTATGCTCGTTCAACTCAAGAAGGTTTCTATTGATGTTGGTGTACCATCTATTAGGAAACCTTTAGTGAGTCGTTCAGTATCTTATCAAATAAACACCTACATATCTATACGAGTCTCCCGAGATTCATGGTTCACTGGGATAAACTATTGGACAAAGTCACGATATATGACATGTACTTGTATCAGCGGATTTTACTAACAGACCCGTGTTAGCAAATCTTGACCATGAACTTTATTTAAGGATATACAACTAATAGTGCGCTTCCCAATGTCAATTACAAACTATGTTGTAACTGCGCAGTATACTGTAAATCCTATGGTATTTGTCTAATATACACATATCACTGAACTATATTCAGTTTCAATCTAATCGTAATCAGATATCTAATCGCAATTAGATCGAATAAGCATATAAAAGACAATGGTATTACCATTAAAATTATTAATATTATGGAAAATATAATTACTCGTATTTATGAATCGAATATAAATACGATTCGGATTGGCACTCCAAGCACCAACCCTAATAATTTCTCCCTCTTGATTTAGTGCCAATCCATGGTATTCTATACATATCTTAATATGTATCGCATACTCATGGCCCTCAAGAGCTCACCAGCACTTAAGAGGTAGGCAAAATAAGTAAGTCTACTTTTCAAATCGAGTCTGTCCAACAAACCTAACTGTTTTCCTAAGTCTGTATCATTCATATTTTATAGCTACTGAGTTGTCTATGTATTTAGAGATCAAATCCAAATACTATGAGACAACCGCAAACACTACATTAATATGAAAACTTCTAATCAATAGAGTCACATTGTAACTTCATAAGTCAATACTTCAAAAGTTGCAGCTGATTCCACTAGTTCAGTAGAATCAACAGTGACATTGCCACTGTATCGTTTCTGACTTTATATGACATAGACCATCTAATGTCATAATTAGAATAAAAACCAATCTAACATTATGATTGCTGACTAAATCTCCATGAATAAGAAACTCATTTTTAATATCTCAAAGATCACAAAAAACATGTTTCAAGATCCATCATATGGTCTGCAGTATATCAAAATAACTCGTAACAATTACGATTAAATTGATATCTTTAATCGCACATAATATAATATTAATTACACCCTCATCATATGATACATAAGATTGACTAGACATTCTAATCAATCTATCTTTCAACAAAAGAATCATCATTTATGAAAGATGAATACTATATATATAAAAGAAATGTTAACTGTCAAATAGTTATACTAACTGTCATGCAAATAGTCATAGTATGTCCTTTAATAGATCATATCTAATATGCGACTAATGGGAGTTTCTCACAAGTCTCTCAGTATTATATCATATATAAAAATTTATATCAAATATAAAAGAGACTAATCTCACTACTTCCACGGAAAAAAGAAGACTTAGGATATATAGTACTAGAAAGAAATTTGTACGCTCCCACTAACCCTACTGATAATACGTATTCTCTATACTTTGATAAAACCATACAATCTGACTGATATCAAAATCACTTAACACGAATTTACGGAAAACCTATCTAAGTCTACAGTAGAATCCATAAGTTAATATACAAATTGTGATCTCAGCAGAATACAAACTATATGGCCATTCTAGAATGAAGTCCTTAAACAAAGAAATCACAATGGATCTCTCATTCGAAGAAATCACTCAAAAACGCCACTTTGAATTCTTTAACCAAAATACACTATTTAACATCAACATTAATCAATAGACCTTCAACTATTCAATCAGTACGACTAGAGACAATTATTCTCATAATCTACAATAGACTACTAAGGATAACTTTTCTCATTGGCATACTATAAAGGTCAAACCTTTATCAAGCTCACTATGTTTTTACTGCGCAAATAATTCGCACATTTTATGAACTATTCATAATGAAAGCTTAATCAAGTTCAAAACTTGATCATAGTAAGCTATGAACAATCTTAGATCTATGGTTCAATGTTAAGTTCCGAAATTGATATCAAATATCACTCCCACTATAAGTTATAGGATAATTTTCTTCAATAAGAGAACAACATAAGCATTAATATCGAATACTTTGTAAATGATTCTAACATCCTGTTAAACTTATATGGAATATGTCTAAGGGTCTTTTCATCTTATTAATTACAAAGTTCCACTACAGTTTATCACTCTCACATTTGACTTCACTAAGTCAAGTCTTTTCTACAATCATCAACATCCAATGTTAACTACCAAGTAACAAAATAATTTTATTACTCGGAATCGTAGAAAAGATATTCTATCAAATACAATACAATATTCCATTGAATAGAATATATGATAAATCTATCACTCGTACCTCAAAGGCACAAGTACTTTCAATTACATAACCCCCTTAAACCCTAACCCTAAACCCTAAAACCTAGTATTGAAACTAATTCGGTAACATATAATTTTTGGACAATTATGACTAGCATCACTATTTGTAAAAGACATTGTGGTTTTTGTACAAATTAAATATGTGACAAAGGAAATTGCTCTTTTATCATTTTGTAATTGGATTACTTGGATATATAAATGATAAAAGTTCATATGATTAGTACCAGATTAATAAGAGATGAGACAATATTAATCCATGAACGGTTTGATCATTAAATATCCTAAATGATAAAAGTTCATATGATTAGTACAGGATTAATAAGATACATTTGATGCTTGGAAGAAACACGTCGATGATGATGAGCAAGCAGTTTACATAATGGTTGGCTTTATGTCGGACGAACTTCAGAAAGCTCACGAAGATATGGATGCTCAAACCATCATCTTTCACTTGAAGGAGTTGTATGCAACTTCTGTTCATACCGCGAGATTCTAAGTGTCATGTGCATTATTCCAAACAAGGTATAAGGAAAGATCTGTTAGTGTACATGTGCTTAAGATGGTTGGCCAACCTTGGGTTTATCATGGATCATGAGATAGGTCACGATCTAATTCTTCAGTCTCTACCAAAAGAATTCTCTAACTTTATTATGCAGTTTCATCTGTCTGATAAAGAAGCTACTTTAGCAGAATTACACAATCTGATAAAGCAAGAAGAGAATGACTTGAAATCGGAGCTTAAAACCTTCGTTATGCTTACGGGTACGGACCTGAAGCCATGAGGCCCAAGAAAAATAAGGCCAAGGCCAAGGCTCCAGATCACCTAAAGCCTGATGGTAAGATGGAGAAGAAAATGGAAAAGGGAAAAATTTCTTTTATGAAAAGAATGGTCATTGGAAGAAAAACTGTAAATCCTTGAAAGCCAAGGAATCTAGGGAAGCCTAAGAGGCCAAGAAGCCCAATGCTTTAGGTATGCTGTATATGATTGAACTATATTCTCAAAACTATGAACCTTCTACTTGGGTGCTTGACACCGGTTGTGGGACTCACTTGTGTAACAATGTGCAGGTTGACTTACGCATGGGTAATGGAGCAAAATTGGCTGCATTGTGAGTGGGTACTTATTCATTAGTTTTTCCGAATGGTTTATTTTTAGACTTAGAAGATTGTGTTTATGTACCTTCTCTAGTAAAGAACATCATTTCAATTTCTTCTTGATGTAATAAAGGCTTTTCATACTTAATAAGTTGTAATGAATGTTCTATTTATTTCAATGAAATAAAATATGGAGATGGTATTCTGAATAATGGTATCTATGTCTTACAAACTAACAAAAAATGTTTAACCTCTAATATATACAATGTTAACTCGAATAATCTCAATGAATCACTTATATGGCACAGTCGCTTAGGTCATATCAATGAAACAAGATTAACTAAGCTACATAAGGATGGGTATTTCAAATCCGTCAAATATAAACCTTATGGAACTTGTGAGTCTTGTTTACTAGGTAAAATGACCAAATTACCCTTCAAAGGTAAAGGACAGCGTGCAGCGGAGATATTAGAACTCACACACTCTGATGTATGTGAACCAATATCAATCACCACAGATGTGGATTCTTCTACTTCATTACCTTTTTCGATGATCATTCGTGATATGGGTATTTGTACCTTATGCGGTACAAATCTGAAGCCTTAGAGAAATTCAAAAACTTCAAGGCTGAAGTAGAAAATCAGCTTAATAAAAGTATTAAGTCCTAAGGTCTGACCGAGGTGGCGAATACTTAAGCAATGAATTTCAAGATTACTTGAGAGAAAATGGCATTGTTTCCCAATGGACTCCTCCGGGAACTCCACAGTATAATGGGGTCTCCGAAAGGAGAAATCGAACATTATTAGATATGGTCTGATCAATGATGCCAGGCACGGATCTACCTCTTTCATTTTGGGGTCTTGCTTTAGAAACTGCAACACTTCTACTAAACCAAGTTCCTTCCAAGACTGTTAGTCAAACACCATATGAGTTATGGTCTGGGAAACGTCCTAGTCTTAGTTATCTAAGAGTTTGGGGATGTGACGCATATGCCAAGCTAACACAAACTAAAAAATTGGATGATAGGAAAGTTAAATGTAAGTTTGTAGGATATGCCTTGAACTCAAGAGCATACGTATTCTACATCCCAAATGAACAAAGAACATTTGTCTCATGAAATGTTAAATTTCTAAAGAATGAATTCCTTCTCAAGAAATATAGTGGGAGTAGACGTGACCTCGATGAGGTACGAGAAGAACAAACTAACATAGAACTACACCACAGGCCCTTCAAAAGGGCAGTGACGGAACAACCACAAGGTTATGAACTCAGAAGGTCTAGTAGAGAAAGACATGAGCCTGTTAGGACTTTCTCAATCTACATACATAGATAAAGTTTTGAAAAGATTCAAAATGGAAGATTCCAAAAGAGGTAATTTACCTACTTGTCATGGAATCAAATTATCTAAGAAGCAATGTCCACATACTCCTTCAGATAGAGAGCGTATGAGTAGGATCCCTTATGTTTCAGCAATAGGATCGATCATGTAAGTCATGCTATGTACAAGACTTGATGTCTCTTATGATCTAAGCATAACGAGCAGGTATAAGGAAAATCCTGGTGAGCAACACCGGGCAGCTTTCAGAACAATCCTCAAGTATCTAAGAAGAACTAAGGATGTGTTTTTGACATAGGGAGATTATTTTGAGATAAACGTCATTGGTTACTGTGATGCAAACTTTCAGACCAATAAGTATGACAGCATATCGCAAACATGATATCTATTTACTTTAAATGGTGGTGCTGTAAGTTTGAAAAGCTCAAAGTAGTCAACTACAGTGAACTCCACCACTAAAGCCGAGTATATTGCAGCATATGAGGCAGCTAAAGAAGTAGTCTGGACAAAGAAGTTCATCACGAAGCTGAAAGTGCTTCCCGCGATAAAGAATGGCGTCACGATGCACTGTGACAACACGGGCCCCATTGCTCAATCAATGGAACCAAGGTCCCACCAAAAATCCAAGCATGTACTCAGGCGATTTCATCTCATCAGGGAGATTATTGAGAGAAAAGAAATTATTATGAAGAAAATACCCACATAAGATAATCTTGAAGATTTTCTAACTAAATGGCTGACTCAACAAAAGCATGATAGGCACACCCAAGAGTATGGTGTCCATATTCATACTAGTTGGCTATAGTGCAAGTGGGAGATTTTTATGATATGCCTTATACCCAACTTGTGGATGGGCTATATATACATGTATTTGTAATATTTTCATTAATTAATAAAATGACAATCTTTATTATACATGTTTTACATAACTTATATGAATCATCAACACTGTAATAAAGCCCTTGGAGTAATAAGACAATGGCTTCCACGCCTTATGAGAATCATTACTTTTAAATGTTCCTAGTCATAGTTTTCTGAATAATCTGGGCGTTCAAAGCGGAGAGACTAGCATGATGATATGATCCGCCTTAAGTGGGGTAGCCGATCTCATAGGCTATTAGCAGAAATCTGTCCTCTTGGTATATCACATGGATGCATGAGTTGCTCGTGTCCATCGAACTGACCGCCGAAAGTTTTCATATGGAGTGTTTATCCCATGTGTCTGTGAGAACATTCATGTATCGATTATATGACTAGTCTTTAGACTTGAGGTCTTTACAATCGTATGTGTGGATCAAATAACTTTGACATTCTCCTTCCCCGGTTCAAAAGATCTGGTCATAAGGGTATGATTGGGACATTTGTTGAAACATATGAAGTTTGTAAAGATACAACAGAGAATCGCCACTCTCTCGGATAATATTTTCTTATAATAGTAGTATTCCAGTTTGCAAGTTGATATGTGTGATCAGTGCTTGAGACTGTGGCCACAGCGGAAGAATCATGTGAGATTCTTAGGTTAGCACGATTCATGACACTATCAACATCATACATTTGACCATATGGGTAGACACTTCTCGTACATTGGGTCAATAGTGGGGATACAGTGAGACTAGAGACTGTATCATATGTAAATCGTATATAGAATGGGTATATATATCTTTCCTTCTCATTTGGGGGCCTTGGCATGTTGCTAGATGTCAACCTTGGTCATTGAAATCGAACGACCATCTGATCGAAGGATAATTTATGTTTGACTAAATTATCACGATTCATTTCATTTCCAACTTGAGGGGAACCCAAAAGGTCACACACAACAAAGTCGAAATCAATGGTTAAAAGTGCACAATACAAATATAACAGCATATATGATTGGTGTAGGAATTGTTCATAAATGTTTCAATGTGTTTAATTATTGAACAGATCATTTATGAGGTTCCATAGTGGCTTAGGGATTGGTGAATGAAGATAGAGGCACTTAGGAATTGGAATTAAAGAAATTACTATTCATGTGAATAGTAACGTGAATTGCAAATTTTTTTTTATTTATTTTGAATTCCAATTCGGCCCAAACTCTTATTAGGGTTTTATTGTTAGACAATTTTGACCCATAGCGTCACTATTTGTAAAAGACATTGTGGTTTTTGTTCGAATTAACTATGTGACAATGGAAATTGCTATTTTATCATTTTGTAATTAGATTACTTGAATATATAAATGATAAAAGTACTTATGATTATTTACGGATTATAAGATATGAGACAGTATAAATCCACTAAGGTTTAATCATTAAATATCCCTAGTCGTAGTATTATCGAGACTGGACATCGATAATACGGAATAGACTAGTATTGCACTTGTGCCCGTTGTGGGAGCATAACGGCATATTTCTCATCTATTTAAGTATTGGATACTTATGCAAGTGTGGTAGGAGGTTATATTTACTGATGGTACGGGAACAGCTTCGCTCTGGATAGACCCCTCATAATCCCATTGATAGTAAGACTATGTGTCTATGGGAATCCGATGTAGGGTAGGTGTATTTGGTCTTAACATGAGACTTGCATCGCCAATACTTGCGACAATCAATACGCTTTAGTTTTGGTCATCCGAGACTTTAACAGGTTCTGTGTATGCCTCTTCTGGGTTTATTGAGAATCATAGAGTATTGGGTGTGATGTCAAGATGCAAGTATCACTTCAGTCATATGGAGATGATAATCACGCAGTGATACAGAACTGGTACTCTAATGTGTTGCAACCATCGGGATAATGTGACAACGTCATGATTATCCGATTAAAGAGACTTTTTGCTTGTGATCTGATATATGCTTCGTACGGGGCAGACACTACTCCAACCCCAAGCCTTGCATGTGACATCCAATACTGGATCGCTATACGTAATACTATGTATACTACGCCTAGAAAAAGATTATATATTCCATTAAGAATATTTCTTGTGAATTGGATAGGCACTATGTTTTGCTAGAAGCCAACCATGTCTTATAAATCGGTAGGCACGTGGTACGAGGTACGTACTTAATCGGATAGTCAACCAATTTTCGGCTATGAGGGAGAAAAATATAAATTGGAAATTGTTTCATTTTGTAAAGGCTTGGTCATTTCTCATGTCGAGAACAAAAGAAAAATTAGTTTAGGGTTAATAACAAATCATCAACACCAAAGGAAGAAGAAGAATGGAAATTTGGAACTTGAAATTAAGGTAATATTATGTTCCTAAATTCTAATTTCTTGATTTTTATTTCATAAGCATGTATATATTTATGGGATATGTATATTGCATGTTTTATATACACACACACACACATATATATCTATGTATGTATGTATGTATGTATGTATGTATGTATGTATGTATGTATGTATGTATCTTGAATATATATTTGAATTGTTTATTTAACCTTAATAAGTTTCTTTTGTTAAACATGTGAAAAAGATTAATTAGTGAATTAATCTCAAAATTGAAATTGTTATTCTAGAGTGATTATTGCCACTCAAATATTACCTAGAATTATTTTTGGAGCTTTATATTATGGTGATTAATTTTGGTGTAAATTAATTAGATTAGTTTTTTGAATAAATTTAATTTTGGCATGAAAATAGACAAATAATATT
This sequence comes from Zanthoxylum bungeanum, assembly GCA_019454045.1. NCBI lineage: Eukaryota > Viridiplantae > Streptophyta > Magnoliopsida > Sapindales > Rutaceae > Zanthoxylum > Zanthoxylum bungeanum. The sequence goes on along the minus strand of SKCR01051671.1, from coordinate 30,117 downwards.
CTGGATCAGATATTATTTTGTTATATAAAACAGAATATTTTTCATGTAAAAGAATGTTATTTGGATGATTTTGGATGTATATTGGATGGTGTATTAATTCCGAAAATTGTTCCGGGGCGAAAACGCAAAAAAACTACGAAAATCATGTCAAAACGGGCTCGCCGTGTCATAGTTGTCCAAACAGTGAACTGGTCACTGTTTGGGCAGCCCAAGGGCTTATCGGTCACTGCCTAAGTGAATGGGTTAGCCCGGATCGGTGGTTGGTCAACTGGTTTGACCATTTACCCTGTTACGCGTAGCATTTGTCGAAAAATATTTTCGTAAAATAATTCACTTTTTTTTTTCGAAATATATTATGTTATCAATTGTTAATAAATAATATATTTAAACTATTTTGAGTGAATTAAAAATATTTGATATTATTAATTCACTCGGAAAAAATTTAAAATATTTTTTCACCCATTTACCGCGCATCTGCTGCGCTAACCCCAACAGTTTATCCCAATGTCAAGTGTAGAAAATATTTGGAATTTCACTAGAAGGGACATTAGTGATATGATACTACAATTTGGAAAGGAAAGTGAATGAAGACTAGAGGGTGAAGCATTCTTAAATCAGTATGTAATCGATATGGACATCGACTTATCGTTTCGTCACTTGGAGAATACCAAGCAGACGTAGGAAGAAAATTTCATTGAATATTTTGATCGCTGGAGATCTAGTTATCGAGAATAAAAATAAGACAATCAGAGTAAGACCAAATTAAGAAGATTATCAAGTGCACAAAGCCCTCCATTTACAACAAGTTGGGGAGGATGACCTCCATGATTTTAGATTTTAGGCAGCTGAAAGAGAATATCATTGACATCGAAGAGGAATAGGCTGAAAACAGAAAATACTACAATCAGAACCGGAAAAGAAATAGGGGAGTGATGTGATACAGAATAAGCTCTATTTGTTAGGCCAAGTTAACTTGAAGTTGTGGTTGATTGCATGGCTTGGTCATATTGATGTATTTTGGCCTTTTCGGTGGATTTGGAAGATTCATTGGGTTCTGGAGTTTGGTCTATGCATAAGACTTTATATTAAGGCTTTATTATGTCTAAAGCAATAATGGAATGGGTTTTGGACGTGCATGGGCTGCCTTAATTGATTTCAAACTTAATTTTCGAATGGGGCATTAGCAGTGGTGAGATTTGTGCAGTATTCATATTTTGGACGTATCTTTCTCATCTGATGTCCGATTTTAGTGATTCACATTGCATTGGAAAGAGGACTCATGGACCTACAGCTTTGGAGTTTACATCAAAGTCTAATTCAGAATCCTTCTTGGTCCAAATACAAAAGAAAGTTATCCTTATAGCTTTTATGTTTCATATTCTTAAGGTTATGTGATGTTTAAGTGTTGTACTGAACTTTATTTAAATTAGAAAGCTCATGCATGAAATCTAAAAGTATTTTATGTGTTATTGGGTTTATTTTACTGGAGTTTTATTATATTTGGGTAGAATTAAGGTTAGCCACCTATTTAAAGAGACATTATTAATTGTAATTAATAATTAATTAAGAGCATATTTTTTTACAAAATAAAGTGACTTGTGTCATCTTGAGGGAGTGGATTCTTCCTTGGTTATACGGGAAAAAATTTATCAACCTGTGACAAGCATTATGGCGCTGTATCGCTGTTCAAGATTCTCCAAAGAAATAAAGAAAGATTCTTAAGGGCAATATTCCTTAAGGGTTGACTTGATCTTGGAAGTATTTTGTTCATACAAAAATCAAGATTCGCGGTTCTTGGAGCTTAAAACACATTGAGGGGTTTGCTTAGCTTGTTCCAGACATGTTTTTATCATTTAGTATCAGAAGCGCAAGGTTCTAAGGTCAAGATTTTCTCTATCTTTATCGTTTTATAAAGTCTTCATATTCCTCTTCTTTTTTTTTTGGTCTCTTCTAATTTCATTTTTTTTAATGATCAAACCCTACCTTAAACTAGAATCTGATAGTGATGAATTGGGAGAAGAATCCGATACTGAGGAAAGATGAGGATACAGAACTGAAGAATGAGAAATAATAAGACAAACTACTTTAAATGGAAGGACAAAAGCTTGAAGAAACTAATCCCGCCGAAGAAAGAGAATAAGACTTTGAAAATGTCTTTGTACCAAAATTATTTTGTAACATTCAACTTGAAATTAATAAGATGAATGATTTAGCTTACTTGTCTGACTTTTTTACTTTTAACACACATTATAACTAGGGGTGGCAATTTGGGTTATGATTCATTTATTCATTTGATTCGATTCACTTTAAAGTGACTATGGTTTAAAAAATGGATTCATTTAATAAATGGGTCAATTAGATTTGATTCGTTTATTAAATAAATCGAATATGAATTTAAGTGCATTGATTTGTTTATTCATTTAGGATTCGTTTTATCATTTTATTTTACTATTTATTATTATTTTTCAATTAAGATTCGAGAAATTAAGAATAATTACTATAGAAAAAATAATATTATCGATATTTGGTGAGGTACTTTTAGTAAATATATTAATTATATATTTCTTATGTATATATTTATGAAGAATTAATGTAACTAAATTATGATAAATTATGTTATTGAATAATATTATTACTACATAAATATTCGTATTCGATTCATTTAATAAAGGAATCGAATACGAATCATGATATTATGATTCGTTTAATAAACGAATCGAATATGAATCCATCATATTTTGATTCGATTCATTTAGGATTCGATACAAATTTATTTCGTTGATTCGTTTTGCCACCCCTAATTATAACATGTATGACATGAGCATATTTGAAATTAATTCCACTAAAATAAATTCACTTAATCTTTCATTCATGTTAAAATCCAAAGAATATCTTAATTACAAGTGAGATTACCCTTGATGAGAGAAAAAATTACATAGCTTATTCAGAAAATATGAAAACGTATTTGCCTATTCATATGAAGACATGTCTGGAAAGGAAATAAGCATAGCACGACATGTAATTCCACCCTACCCGAATATAAGACCCGTGAAACAGAAGCTTCGCAAAATCAGACCAGAATGGGCTGAAATGATTAGAGAATAATTATATAAGCATGTAGAAGTGGGTTTGTAGAGGTGGTTAAGTATCCAAAATGGTTATAGCCAAGACAACATTGTGCCGATTCCCAAGAAAGATGGAAGGGTAAGAATGTATGTGGATTATAGAGACTTGAACAAACTAAGCCCAAAAGACGACTTTCCTTTGCCTCATATAGATGTTTTGGTAAATAGTGCAGCAGTATCGACTATATACATTTTTACATATGGGTTTTCGGGGTACAATCAGATCTTCATGGTAGAAGAAGACAGGCACAAAACAAGTTTCATCAACTGTCATCGGTGAATCTTTGGGAAGCGACCCAAGAGACCTCTAGCTATGTTGGTAGTAAATTCGGTTATCGGACTATCCGATTAAGTGCGTACCTCGTACTACGTGCTAACTTATTTACAAGACATGGTTGGCTTCTAGCAAAGCACCGTGCCTACCCAATTCTCCAGAAATATTCTTACTGGAATATACAATCTTTGTCAGGCGTAGAATATGTAGTATTGCGTATACCGATCCAGTATCAAATATCACATGCAAGGCCTGGGGCTGGAAAAGTATTTGTCTCGTACGAAGCATATATCGGAACACAAGCAACTAGTCTCTTTAATCAGATAATCATGACGTTGTCATATTATCCCAATGGTTGCAACACATTAGAGTACCAGTTGTGTATCCCTGCGTGATCATCATCTTCATATGATTGAAGTGATACTTCCATCTTGACATCACATCCAATACTCTACGATTCTCAATAAGCCTAGAAGAGACGTACACATAACCTGTTAAAGTCCCTGACGACCAAAACTAAAGCGTAATGATTGTCGCAAGTATTAGCGATGTAAGTCTCAGGTTAAGACCAAATATACCTACCCTGAATCGGATTCCCATAGACACATTGTCATACAACCAATAGGATTCCGTGGGTAAACACAACCTCCTATCACACTTGCATAAGCATCCAATACTTAAATATATGAGAACTATGTTGTTATGCTCCACAACGCGCACAAGTGCAATACTAGTCTATTCCGCATTATCGATGTCCAGTATCGATAATACTATGACTAGGGATATTTAATAATTAAACCTTAGTGGATTGATACTGTCTCATATATTATAATTCGGAACTAATCATAAGGACTTTTATCACTTTATGTTTAATAATCCAATTACAAAATGATAAAATAGCAATTTCCATAGTCACATGGTTAATTTGTACAAAAACCATAATGTCTTTTACAAATAGTGACGTTATGGGTCATAATTGTCTAACAATCTCCCACTTGGCCTATAGCAAGTCACTCAAGCATCTAACACTTGAACTATGTACATGTCGCTCAAACTTTTACTCTGAAATAACTTTAGTCAGCGGATCCGCAATGTTGTCATCTGATGCGACCGTCTCGATCTTCACATCGCCATGATGTATGATCTCACGAATCAGATGGAAACGTCGAAGAACATGCTTGGATCGTTGATGAGACCACGGTTCCTTAGTCTGTGCTATATCTCCATTATTGTCACAATACAATGGAACGGGCTCAGCTGCTAACGTAACTACTCCTAATCCAATTAGGAATTTATGGATCCAAACTGCCTCTTTTGCTGTTTCAGCCGTAGAAATGTACTCCGCTTCTGTTGTTAAATCGGCAACAGTCTCTTGCTTGGAAGAATTCCAGCCTACTGCTACGTTGTTCAAACAAAACATGTACTCGGATTGAGACTTAGAGTCATCTTTATCGGTTTGGAAATTTGCGTCAGTATACCCAGTTACCTCAAGTTCTCCATCTCCATAGATTAAGAAGGCATCCTTAGTTTGTCTAAGATACTTAATGATATTCTTAACCGCCATCCAGTGACCATCACCTGGATCGGCCTGCTAGCGACTACACATGCTCAAAGCATACGAGACATCAGGTCACGTACATATCATGGCATATATGATCGATCCGACTGCCGAAGCGAACGGGATATGACTGATGTTGTCTCTCTCATCTTAAGTTTTAGAACATCTGTCCTTAGATAGAATAACGCCATGTGACACTGGCAATAGTCCACTATTGGACTGATCCATATTGAATCACTTCAACACTTTGTCAATGTACGTGCTTTAGGAGAGTCCAAACAGCTTTCTAGATCTATCCCGGTAGATCTTTATTCCTAGAATATAGGCTGCTTCTCCTAGATCTTTCATAGAGAATTTTAATGAAAGCCAAGCTTTCACCGATTGTAGTATGGGAATGTCATTACCCATAAGCAATACATCATAAATATAAAGGAAAATGAATGTCAGTACGCTCTCACTAACCTTCTCATATACACAAGGGTCATTCTCATTTTGAATGAAATCATATTCTTTGATGATCTCATCAAAACGCTCGTTCTAAGAACGCAATGCTTGCTTCAATTCATAAATAGATTGATTTAACTTAAAAACCTTGTTTGCAAGTTTTGGTGCGATAAAAACATCAGGTTGTTGCATATAAACATCCTCCAAAAGGTTTCCGTTAAGGAAAGAGGTTTTGACGTCCATCTGCCATATCTCGTAATCGAAACATGCAGTAATAGCAAGCATAATCCAAATGGATTTAATCATGGCAACTGGTGAAAACATTTCGTCATAATTGACACCATGTCATTGACGATATCCTTTCGCTACAAGCCTAGCTTTGTACATTTGTATGTTTCCATCCATGTCGGTCTTCTTCTTGAAGATCCACTTGCAACCAATAAGCTTTACGCCTTCTGGTGCATCAACCAGTGTCCAAACTTGGTTGGTGTACATGAAATCCATTTCGGACTTCATGGCTTCTTGCCATAAAGCGGAGTCGATATCTTGTATCTCTTCCTCATACGTAACTGGTTCGTCTTCCTCAATAAGATTGACATCCACATGAGGTGAGATCAGAAACCCATACCTCTCAGGTTGGTTTCTGACTCTCTGCGACCTACGCGGTTCTTGTGTATTCGAAGGTTGTGGTACAATTTCATCCCTGACGAACTGTTGTTGTTCCGTTAAGGATTCTGTGCCAGGAACAGTATCACTCCGATTTTCATCAAGTTCTACTTTCCTCCCACTAACCACTGCATTAAGGAATTCCCTTTCAAGGAAAACTGCATGTAGAACAACAAATACTTTATTCTCTTGTGGGTTGTAAAAGTAATATCCTTGGTTTCCCTAAGATAACCTACAAATAGGCATTTATCCGATTTGGGTCCTAATTTGGTACCTTCCAAACCTTTAACGTATGCCCAGCATCCCCAAATCTTCAGGAATGAGAAACCCAGTTTCTTTCCTGTCCATATCTCATACGGAGTCTATTGAACAGACTTTGACAGAACCTTATTCAAAATAAGTATTGCAATGTTCAATGCATATCCCTAGAAGGAAATAGGTAGCTCTGTGCGACTCATCATAGATCTTACCATATCCAATAAAGTTCAGTTTCTTCGTTCGGACACACCATTTAACTAAGGTGTTCTGGAAGGAGTTCACTGTGAAAGAATACCATACTCTTTCAAGTAGTCAAGAAACTTATTACTCTAGTATTCTCCACCACGATCCGACCGTAATGTCTTAATACTTTTACCGATTTTTTTCTATTTCGTGTCGAAACTCTTTGAATTTCTCAAAGGTTTCTGACATGTGTCTCATAAGATACACATAACCATAACCCGATGCATCATCCGTAAAGGTTACGAAGTATTCATATCCACCTCTAGTCTAGCTAGACATGGGCCCACATACGTCACTATGAACGAGGGCTAATAGTTCGGTGGCACGTACACCCTTTCCGCTAAAAGGTGTTTTAGGCATTTTGCCTAATAAGCAAGATTCGCAGACGTCATATGAATTTGGATCAAATCTGTCCAAGTACCCACTCTTCGAAAGTGTGGATATACGAGTCTTATTAATATATCCCAGACGACAATGTCACATATAAGTTTCATCTTTGTTACTTAGTTTAAGCCTTTTGTTTGTTATATTATATGTTTGAGATTTGTTTATATTCAAAATATAAAGACCATTATTAGCATCAGTAGAATATATCTCAAAATCATCTTTATAAACAAAACACCCAGTGTTTCGGAATACAAAAGTGTACCCGAATTGGGTCAAACAAGATACAGAGACAATATTCCTAGTCAAACTAGGTACATAATAACAGTCTGAAAGTTTAAGTACATGCCTCGAGGGCAGTTCTAAAACAAAAGTGACAACGGCCAAAACGGTGACTCGTGTCCCATTTCCAACGCGTAGATCAATCTCCCATGAGGCTAGTCTCCTGCTAATATGCAGATCCTACACATCAGTACATATATGAGTACCACATCCAGAATCAAAAATCCAATTCTTAAAACTAGAAGTATACATATTTATCTCAATAACAAACATATCTGAAGCCGGTGCCTTGCCCGCTTTCTTATCATTCATCTGCTCCTTGTACTCACGGCAGTCACGCTTCCAGTGACCCCGTTTGCCACACTACAGGCAGATATCTTGGGATTTGTCCTTTGACTTCCCAAAAGTCTTTGACGATTTGGCCTTGCCTTTCTTCTTCTTCTTCTTGATACCTTCAGTCGCCTTGGGCCAAGCCCTTGGAGCCTGAGATGTTGAAGCGAAGTGCGCCTCACGCTTCTTACCCTTTAGAAGCTCCTTTTCAGCTTCTCTCAGTATGGACATTAACTCTCCAAGAGTATCATCTTGGTTCATCATATTATAGTTTATGATGAACCCACTTTAAGTATCGGGGAGAGACTGTAAGATCAAATCTATCGAAGTCTTAGCCTCGAAGACAATGCCCATCGATGTCAACTGATTGATGTCAGTAATCATCTGTGACACTAAGTGCTCAACAGGCGTACCCTCTGACATGCGAGCATGAAAGAGCTTCTTCTGTAACTCATATATTTGCGATCTAAGATTAGATCGATGAAGATCATACAACTTCACCAACATGCTATAGGGATCCAATCCCTTGTTCTGTCGACGGAATTATTGAGTCATAGCAGCAAGCATAATGGACTGAGCAGTGGAGTTGTCATCGCTATGAGTCTTCCAAAGATCTAGCTATAGCAACTGATCAGGTCCGGGCTTAGGCCCAAGAGGTCTATCTATAGTATAGAGTAATTTCTCGAATCTTATGACAATCATGAGATTCAATTCCCAGTCAGAAAAGTTCGTGTCGTTAAAGACATTATCACCCATGATGATGCCACGGACACTGTTCTTTCCTGTCATCTTAATTGCAATAGTGAAACTACTCAATTAACGATGTATGGGTACAGTCTAACTGTTACAAGAAAAATAATAAAATATTAGTCCAATTAATAAACATTTATAATTGACGAAATAATTTGAAAGCGCGTATATAGCAAGTATTTGAATGAAATTGCAAATTAAATACTAGCCTCCCACTATTTTTCGGCAAGCCTCTAACCCTCTGTTGAGCACTTGGGAAACCTAATTTCCTAGTGAACTAGGATCCCGTTAAATAACACACAACCTTGACTTTGGCCAACAAGATGTATGATATTTAACTAGGTAGATCTCTAATATCAATTGGATCTCATCCAATTCCTAGATCCGGTAGGTGGACCTCCAAGTCCGAAACATATATACAATATATATGCCAATATATCCAATATATTTGCCTAACCTTTTCCTCTAAATCAACTAAGCCTTGGCTTTGGCATAACAAACTTAATGATTCCAGTAAAGCGGGACCCATTGACTTTGGAAAGCTTCGTAATCCATGTCGATGAACAAGAAGTGATCTTGACTTTGGCCAACAAATCACAACTTGCCAAGGCATGCGATATGGAACAAAGCCTTCATGATTCAAACACATCCTTGATGGACAAAGGTCTTGACTTTGGCCAACAAACCAATGCCAATCTTGGATCTTGAGAATGAATCATTCAATAGAAGGAAAACGCTTAATATTTGTTGAGGTTTTTTCGCGTAATTGGCAACCAATTAATTATCTTTGATTAGATCTCATCATACACCCTTAAGCATGCATTCTAAAAGCATAATAAGGAGCGGTAAATAAATTAATAATGATATGCGGATGGATATCTCACAAATTGTTCCTAAAACAAATCACTCTCTTTCCTCTCCCCAGCTAGTACTATTCTTACTACTACCCAATTATATAATACAATAAAGAAACCTCATTATATTGAGGGGAATTGGTGAGAAGAGAATTACAAAGAGTAAAGAGATATAAGGCTGTACGAGCAGGTCCAATTAATAAATTCTAAATTTATTACAATAATTTCCAAAATTACCCTCACCCTTCTAATATCCATCCGATATACATTATTCATACAACACATTCATGTATTCATACAAAGCATGTTATTCAATCAATCTAATACAATTAATTAATCTTTGAATTAATGACCATCCAATTTTCAAACAACGATTTGATTTGGGTGAGTCCAACTCGTTTAAGAATAAATACTTTTAAGTACGTATTTTTGAATTATATCGAACTACAATTTTAAATCTATTTTATTTGTATTCAATACTAATTCCATTTTAATTCCAAATTAAATACTTACACTTATTTATGTGCCTTAAAGACTTGGATTCCAAATCCAATCTTAATGGGTCTCAAAGGCCCAATAACATCCAATTTCATTTTAATTAAAGTTCAATGGGCTTTTAATGCATGGGCTTTGGCCATAATGGATCAAACCCAAAATGCCAAGGCCCAATAGGATTTACCATATTGCCAACAAATCAATTTAGGCCCATTAGGCCCAATTAAATTCTTTAAAGGGTCAAGTGATGTATTTGGACTTTATGGAATTGGTTTTTGGGCCCAATTGAATCCAATCCAAAAGTCCAAAACCAAACTTGGTCAAACCAAGTCCATTAAGCCCAAATACACACTTTTAGCCCAATTAAACTTTAAAGGCCAATTATTTTAATTTTAATATTCCAAATATTTTAATTATTATAATTAAAGTGTATTAGCCATGATTAATCAATTAACCTTAATATTTCCAAAACATCAATTAACTAATTAATCATGCTAAAGTTAATCAACTTATGCTCAACACAAATTGAAGCAAAACATATCATTTTCATGCTCAACATCCTCTTAGAATTTTGACATAATCATTATTGACTTTGATTCTAATCTAATCAAACCAACAATCAACATTTAATCAAGCATTTAAACACATCCAATGTTGTAAAAAAAAGAATTCAAAGTAGCAGTCCACTATGAACACATTCGGCCAAGGTAAGGGAAAATTTAAATTTTGATCCAATCAAATTTTCTCAAATCTAATCATGCATAACTCTAATTTATCATATTTTAAGCATACTCAAACAATCAATTTGAACAAATCATGCTCAAAACATAAAAACCCCAAATTAAAGTCTCAAGAACCCTAGAATTTTTCATGCTTAAAATTGACTCATGATATCATTGTTAGTGTTCCTAGAACATGTCAAGGATCTAATAAGCATGAATGTGTGTGATTAAGATCATTATAAGTTGCGGAATATACTTACAATGAACGGATTGGAATTTAAAATTTTAAGAAGAGATCTCCAAGATCCAACCTTTGAATGTTGATTCCAAGCTTTGAATTGTTTCCCTATCACCTTTGTTGATCTTTGAAGTGCTAGCTTTGAATGATTTTGCCACAAAATCAAAGAGACAAGAAGAAGAAGCTCACGCCCCTTTTGGATGAACTAGGGTTCCAAATTGTGTTGTGTGTGTTCAAAATGAGCGAGAGAAGGCTTTTGGTAAAACCAATTTACCCTTTTCACCAAAACAAGGTGGTTGGGCAAATGGTTTCACCAAAACCATTTCTAGGTGGTTGGAAAGTGGGTGGTTTGGCATAAATGCCAACCACTCTCCCAACTACCACATGTGAAGTGGGCCCCATTTTTAAATTCAAAATTCAAACGGTTTCTACGAATATTTACCGTAGCTCGGATCTATTTAATCCGATTAAACAAATTTTCGTCGCTAAATAATTAAATATAATTTAATTAAATAACGATGCCTCGTAATTTATTACGAATGTCGTTTACGAATTACTTCTAAATTAATTTGTTCGCATGTATTAAAGTCCGACTTTAATTTTGTATTGAAATCTAATTCTAATTAATATATCTGATATATTGATTTTAGCCCATATCAATAAATTAAATAGAAAAATCAAATTTAACTATTAAATTTATTTTATCGATTAATTCCAAATTAATCACGCTCTCTCTCTTCCGAACATATTTAATCCCAGATTAATTTTCTATCTCTTAATTAATCTTAGATTAATTCTAATTTAAGTCAACTATCATCGGTGAATCTTTAGGAAGCGACCCAAGAGACCTCTGGATTTGTTGGTAACAAATCCGGTTATCGGACTATCCGATTAAGTACGTACCTCGTACTACGTGCTAATCGATTTATAAAATATGGTTGGCTTCTAGCAAAGCACCGTACCTACCCAATTCTCCAGAAATATTCTTACTGGAATATACAATTTTTGTCAGGCGTAGAATACGTAGTATTGCGTATAGCGATCCAGTATCAGATGTCACATGCAAGGCCTGGGGCTGGAAAAAGGGTCTGCCCCGTACGAAGTAGATATCAGATCACAATAACTAGTCTCTTTAATCGGATAATCATGACGTTGTCATATTATCTCAATGGTTGCAACACATAAAAGTACCAGTTGTGTATCCATGCGTGATCATCATCTTCATATGACTGAAGTGATACTTCCATCTTGACATCACATCCAATACTCTATGGTTCTCAATAAGCCCAGAAGAGGCGTACACATAACCTGTTAAAGTCTCGGACGACCAAAACTAAAGCGTAATGATTGTCGCAAGTATTAGCGATGCAAGTCTCAGGTTAAGACCAAATACATCTACCCTGAATCGGATTCCCATAGACACATTGTCATACAACCAATGGGATTCTGTGGGGTCTATCCGGAGCGAAGCTGTTTTCGTACCATCGGTAAACACAACCTCCTATCACACTTGCATAAGCATCCAATACTTAAATATATGGAACTATGTTGTTATGCTCCCACAACGCGCACAAGTGCAATACTAGTCTATTTCGCATTATCAATGTCTAGTCTCGATAATACTATGACTATGGATATTTAATGATTAAACCTTAGTGGATTGATATTGTCTCATATCTTATAATCCGGAACTAATCATAAGAACTTTTATCACTTTATGTTTAAGTAATCCAATTACAAAATGATAAAATAGAAATTTCTATAGTCACATAGTTAATTTGTACAAAAATCATAATGTCTTTTACAAATAGTGATGCTATGGGTCATAATTGTATAACATCGGCGCCCTCATTGGTTGGGAAATTAGGAAGGTGGTTAGTCTCGTTAATTGAGTTCAACATTGAATATTTCACTAAAAATGTAATCAAATGGCGCACAATGGCAAAATTCCTAGCACAAAACCAATCGAAGGGGACAAATATGAGTTTGAGTTCTCAGATGAGGAAGTGACAGCTATAACAGTTCAGGGTTAGAAGATGTATTTTGATGGAGTTATTAATTATTAAGGTGCGGGAATTGGGATAGTATTGATAACCTCAGGAGGAGAAACCTTACATATGGCTAAAAGACTAACCTTTTTCGGCCATCAATAACATAGTAGAATATGAAGCTTGCATTTTCAGATCGAAGGTGTTAATAGCACTTGGGGCAAGAGATGTAGAAGTCCATGGTGATTCGATGTTGGTAATCCGGAAAATATGAGGGATTGGGAGTTGAAAAAAGAAAAACTAAAGCCGTATATATTTCATCTTATAGCTTTATTACAGAATATCCCATGCTGTATTTCTGACCCTTGCCCTGAGAAGACAACCAAATGGCATATGTTTGGCTACTCTAGCTTCAACTTGGGAGAATCCTAAAAAATTGACTATAAAACCTCTAGTATCGACTACAGCCATCAAACCCTGTTATGAAATAGAGAAGATCATGTGTGTTAAAATCAACGACGGAAAGCTCGGGAGCTACAACTTTCAAAACTTTTTAGATTATGGGGAGTTCCTAGAAATAGCGAATATGAAGGACAAGATGGCGATCCAGAAACTGGCTTCTCAATTCATAAGCCTAAGAGAGGATTTTTATAAAAAGACTAAGCTAACGAAGTGCAATTGAAGTGCCTAAATGAATATGAAGCCTAGAAGGTGATGGAAGAAGTCCACTAGGGAGTATGTGGACCACACATAAATGAGTTAAACTTATCAAGAAAAATCATACTGTATGGGTTTTATTGGCTGACTATGGAGGTAGATTATGTAGAATTGGTGAAGCGTTGTCATGATTGTCAGACTCACAGGAATCTGAATCATTTACCACCAACAGAGTTGAACGGATTATTAGAACTATAGTCTTTCTCAGTTAAAGGTGTCGATCTAATTGGTGAAATCAAGTCGTAAGCTTATAATGGACATCAGTTTATAGCAGAGGTTGTGGATTATTTCTCTAAATTAGTGGAGGTCGAATCCTTTTGTAATGTCACTTCCAACTCAAAATATTATTTGCCGGTATGGGATGTCGCACTAGGTAGTGAGAGATAAACTAAAGCTATGCTATAGAAGTATGAGATCAGGCATCACAAGTCTTCACCATATAGACCGCAAGCTAACGGGGTGGTAGAGGACGCTAATAAGACTCTAAAGAAGATCTTGGCCAAAATGATAGAAAACTATAAGGATTGAGCAGACAAGTTACCATTTGATCTATGAAGATATACAACTTATGTGAGAATAGTGACCTGAACCAAATCTTACCCATTAGTGTATATGATGGAGGTTGTATTACCAATGGAGATTGAGGTACAATTAATGTGGGTTATGATGGAAGCATATTTGCTCGAGCAAGAATGGATTACAATGAGACATGAACTGTTAGTGTTGCTAGACGAAAAGAGGATGAGAGCTATTTACCACACCTAATTATACAAGAAGGTGATAGTTAAGGCCTTCAATTAAAAAAAAAATGACCTACCAAGATTAAGAAGGGCGATCTGGTGCTAAAACAGTCAAAACCATTGGCAATGGACTCACGAGCGAAGTTTAGGCCCAATTGGGGATGGCCTTACTTGGTTAAGAGATTTTTGAGAAATTGAGCAGCACTCGAAGGGAATAAGTTCACAGAACCTATAAACATTGACAAACTAAAAAATACTTTGTGTAAGAAAAAGAGAAAGAAGAAACGGAAAAGCTCGTTAGGTTGAAAATCAGCAAAAGACAACCCAGTAAAAATTAGAGCATATTCTACTAGACAAAAAAATGGTTTACGTAAAATTTATAGTTAAGCAAGCAAAAAATAGTTAACTAGAAAACCCGAAAGGGCAATATGGGTACCTATGTGATAAAGCGATTAATGTATTCACACATATACTAAGAGAAAAATCTAATGTTTTATTGAAATAAAGTTCAAAATGTTCAGGAAATACAAAGTGCTAAATTAGAAGGACAAGCATGCATAATTATATTCTTTTCCCTTTTGTTTCGGGGCCTAACTTGCGCAGTTGAGAATTTTCAACTTGAATGAGTTGAGTTAATTTTCCAACCTAACCCACGCATGCGAGGTCGAGTTGGGTTAAACACTCCTAGTTAGTAGTTACAACATATAAATACTTTCATCAAGTCTACCATTCAGAAATTTGGTCTTGATATCTAATTGATATATCTTACAATTATAATATGCAGTAATGGATAGAAGAGTACAAATAGATTTAAGCACAGCTACTGGCAAAATAGTCTCATCATGTCTAGTGTCTCTTTCTGGATATAACCTTTAGCTACTAGCCTTGTATTGAAAGTCTGAACCTTCCCGTCCACTCATTTCTTCCTCATTTAGATCCATTTGTAACCTATAGGTCTTACCTGATCAATTTGGTCTACTAGTTCCCATACTGAGTTGGAGTATATAGACTTCATCTCGAGATTCATCATTTGAAACCACTCAGTCTTATCAAAATCATTTATAACACTATGATAGGTTAATAGTCATCAACACCATAACTAGAGGTGACAACTTGTGCCTCTCCAGTGCCTAGGTGCCAATCAGGCTGTCATACAACTCTCTTATTACGTATAGGTGATAGATCATTCTAATGATAGTGTGTCTGACGCTCAGATATTGAAGGTGATACATATATGTCGGTAACTATTGTTTATTGTGTGCTGGTTGAACTAGAAAGTAATTTCTTGAGTACAACTGTACTGCAAGGTTTGAATTCATTCATATAGTCCACATCAAGAAACATGTCATTTGTCAATATAAACACCTTGTTATTTTCACGAATATAGAAAAATCCTTCTTTAGTCTCTTTAAGATAGCCTACAAATATGCACAGATTTGAACATGATTCCAGCTTCACAATCTTGTTCTTAGCACATGTGTTGGACACCCCATATATGGAAATATCATAACTAGCTTTACGATCATTCCATAACTAAAGGTGTTTTAGGAACAAACTTAAATGGAATTATGTTTAAGATATCCATTATTGTATATAATAAACATCCCCAGAATTAACTAAGTAATGAACAATAACCAAACATTTATATCATCATATCTAGTAGGGTTCGATTTCTCCTATCTGCAATACTATTTTGCTATGGTGTTCCAGATTCTATGAGTTGTGATATAATCTTATGCTCAACCAAAAATTCCTCGAACTCATTATTGAGATACTCACATCCATGTTCTGATCATAGAGATTTAATAATTTTACCTAATTGGTTTTCAACATCAGCATGAAACTCTTTGAACTATGGAAAAGTTTCTGATTTGTGCTGCATTAGGTAAACATGACCATATCTAGAAGAATCATCAATAAATGTGACGACATATTCATAACCACAACTTATTTTTACATTCACTAGACCACATACATTCGAATATATAAGCTTGGGTGGTTCATTGGCCGTAAGTCTTTTTTCCAGAAAAAATCTTTTGGTCACTTGCTTTCTAGACTAGACTCGTAGATTGGTAAAGTTTTGATATTTAACTCATTTAAAGTTCTACTTTACTAATCTAATATATCCTGTCAAGGTTTATATGGATGATGTAGGGAACGCCTTCCCCCGCGCAGCGGAAGCGGTGAGGCTTAGGAATCGAACTTGAAAAATTTTTCTGCTCTTCCATTTGCTTGGCCGAACCACACCAGTGGATTCACTGATGTTTTGTACAAAATCTCAGCTCCGAAATAGCCCCGAAACAGTCCCCGAATAGCCCTTGAACTGCAGTGAAATAACGGACTGTTTTGGACACGTTATGGGCGCGAACTGCACCCAGTTTCAGGTCTGATTTGCGCCACTCACTGCTCAATTTCAGATTTGATTTTTCTCCCAAAACAATCCTAACACAGCCCTAAAATTATCCCAAAGTGTTTCCCAAAATCCCGAATGAAAACCAAACAAAACGGAGCTCCTTGAGAACTTGTATCTGCGTAAATTGCAGGGATTCCAAGGGGCTGGTTGCCGTGACTTGTGTTAAGTATTTGAGGATGTTTTTTAACGTCACGAGGTCTTCCGAATTATGTCTCGACACTAACGGAGGGTAGTGTGGGCTACACTCACAAATTAATCTCTAAACGGTTTAGAGAATAATCACACACACCAAAAGAATTCTCAACTCTTGAGAACTTGGAGAAGGAGATGGAGGCTATGGTTTTTGATTTCTTGGATCTGAAAAATTAAATCATAATTTTTCTTTTATACTTATGGTTAATTTGTTTCATAAAAGAAATCAACCACTAGTCTCCCAATATAGTCAAATTTCGGCCAAGGGTGGGGTAGGATTCCTTGTTTGATTTTGCTTCCAAAATAAACAAATCCTACTCCCTTTAGGACTCCAAATTTTCAGCCAAGGGGGATTTAATTTGGATTTGATTTTGTTTCCAAAACAAACAAATCCTATCCCTAATATGACTCCAAAAATTCGGCCAAGGTAGGGGACAATTAGGATTTGATTTTGTTTCCAAAACAAACAAATCCTATTCCTTATCCAATAAGGAATCCTACCTTGGTAATAATCCTTAGCCTTATTAAATTATATCATATATAATTTAATGTTCTAATTTAATAATTATCATATATAATTATTAATATTTTATATTAACTTTTAATATAAAGTCTCATGTGTGATATAATTATTATTAATCATATTAATAATATTTATTCCTTTTGTGAGTATATAATTGGACCATCCAATTATATTAGCTCCGCTATAGTAAATCGAGCTAGCACGGGGACCAAGTGAACCTACGGTTCTGAGCTCCAATAATCTCGAAATATTAATTAAGCTCTTAATTAATTATTACGAATTATTAACTCCGGGTTATTCCACTAAAAACCCAAAGTTGCACTCTCGTTGCCGTAGATGAAATTTTAAGCCGAACCAAGTCGGTGTCCACCGATATAGTCATTGCATACGAATTGATCCTTCACGAATATCTCGTAATTAGAGCCGGGTCATAATATCCGTTATACCCCTCTAATTATTTTTATCTTAAGTACCATTGATTCTCTAATGAACGATTCATTCATAACTGTTATGAATATTAATCTTTCTATTAGTAATAGAAAGACTTGAGCGCTCTAATCGTTCAAGTACCGAATCAACCCTTAAGAGAGATATTTATCTACTTCTCGTAATAAGGAGTGAATTCCATGTCTATGTAAAACGTTCCCAGCTACATAACAGACTATGCCCCCAAAATACGTAGTTATTGGTTGGGATTGCAGCACCAACCTCACCTTTGTAAATCAAAAGACATATCCTGCCATACAGGAGTTCGTAGTACACTCAGGATTAAGATCATCCCATATATGACCATCAAGTAGATTGAAATGACTTTCTTTGTTTAACAGATGTTATAACAATGTCATTTCTATCTGGGTCCAGTCCTATATGATCACATCATATAAGGTGCCTCCATTTTCATGTCTCTACATGGACGATCCGGATTAAGATCGCCATCCAAATATAGAATGGACCGCAGCTATAGATAAACCACAAACAAAGTACCGGTTTGTTTGCTCTCTATGGACTATTTAAGATTACTAACTTGAGACTTAAATCATTTGGTGCATGACACTCATGCACCAAGTCTTGAAGGTACATAAGTAATCTATGGTATTTATGAAGATATATAATATGGGAAAATTAAAACAAACAATTTGATAAATGAATAATGTATCATTTTATTTTTATGCAAAAGAAACCGTTTACATCTCATGTAGCTATAGGGCATACATCCCAACAGCTGAGCCCAAGGTTCCAAAGATATGTGTCATTGTGAGAAATCTTTTTCCGTTTTATTTTAGGTTTTTCAACCTTAAATATTTCAGTATTAAGCAGTGAACTATGTGTTAACGGTTTTAACACATAGAGATTATTTTCCATATTTTGTGTGCATATATGAAATAAATTTCTAGCAATAATAACAAACTTATTATTAAAAGAAATAAAAAAAAAAACCATCATCTAAGTGTTGGGATAAATGTCCTAGTACCTAGAGCATCAACTGTTTGATTTATTAACATATTGTAAATTATCTCATATACTCTTGATGACTTATGTACTTTCAGACTTGGTATATGAGTGTCATATGCGAGAGAATTTAAATATAAAATTAGTAATCTAAAATAATCGTAGAGAGCAAACAAATACGGGTACTTTATTTGTGATTTATGTACAGTTGTGGTCCATTTTATAAATGTATGACGGCCTTTATCGGGGATCGTGTTGGACAATTATGACCCATAGCGTCACTATTTGTACAGATCATGGTGTTGTTGTACAAATTAACTATGTAACAAAGGAGATTGCACTCTTATCATTTGTGATTAGATCACCTAGATGTATAAATGATGAGAGGTACCTATGATTTGTTCCTGGACGGAGAATGATATGAGACACTATCAGTCCACGAAGGATAAATCATTAAATATCCCTAGTCGGAGTATTATCGAGATTGGACATCGATAAATACGTAAAAGACTAGTATTGCTCTTATGCGCGTTGTGAGGGCACAATGACATAGTTCTCATATATTTGGGTATAGGATACTCATGCAAGTGTAATAGGAGGTTGTGTTTCACCGATGGTACGGGAAACAGCTTCGCTCTGGATAGACCCCCTTGGAATTCCATTGGTAGTATGACTATGTGTCATGGAAGTCCGAAATCAGGGTAGGTGTATTTGGTCTTAACCTGAGACTTACACCGCTAATATTTACGACAATCAATACACTTTGGTTGCGGTCGTCCAGGGCTTTAACAGGTTCTGTGTACGCCAATGCTGGGTATATTGAGAATTGTAGTGTGTTGGGTGTGATGTCAAGACGGAAGTATCACTCCAGTCATAGTGGAGATGATGGTCACGTAGGATACGGTATTAATACTCTTAAATGCTGCAGCTATCGGGATAAAATGACAAGGTCAGGTTTATCTGATTATAGAGACTAGTTACCAGACATCTGACATGTGCTTCGTACGGGGCAGACACAATTCCAGCCCCAGGCCTAGCACGTGATCATCCGATACTGGACAAAAATACGCAATACTACGTATACTACGCCTGATACAGATCCTTTATTCCTGTAAGGATATTTCCGGAGAATTGGGTAGGCATGGCGCTTTGCTAGAGGCCAATCTTGTCTTGTAAATCGGTAAAAAGTAGTACGAGGTACTTACGTGTTCGGATAGTCCGACGACCGAATTTACTGCCAACATATCTGGGGATCTCATGGGTCGCTTCCCAAAGATTCACCGATGACGTATGACTCGCACTTTAATTAATCTGGGATTAATTAGAAGAGAGAGAAAATTAATCTAGGATTAATTACGAAGATATTTTATCTAGGATAAAATATCATTAAAAGAGAGATAACGATTAATTTGGAATTAATCGGTAAATTAATATATTCGATATATTAAACGAAATTGGATTTCGACGCGCAATTAAAATTAGATTTTAATTCGGGCGAACGAATTAATTTAGAATTAATTCGTTAGCGATATGAATAGTAATTATGTTTGGCATGATTATTTAATTAAATTAGATTTAATTACGACGCAACGAAAAAATCGTTAATTTAGAATTAACGAACCCGAGCCTGAGATTATTTGCGAGCGCATTCGCATTTCGAATTCAAGTGCAGCACGCAAGTCAAATCAAGCGTCAAATCATTAGTCGCATCAAGCGTCAAATCGCTAGTAGTTTCAAACGTCAAATCACTTGTCACTTTGAGTGATGTGACTTGACAACTTGATTGATTGAGTGACATGACCACTTGAATGATGTGACATGATGTGAGTTTATGTATGGTTGTTGGTTTTTAATTGTTTGACTTTTAAAAGCCAAATTCAAATGAAATGAATTTGAAATTCAAATGTGTGTATTTAATACACAAATTTGGTAACACTTCCAACATCTCTCTCTTTCCTCCCATCTCTCATTATCTCTTTCTCCCTTCCATTCACACGCCCAAGGGGCTGTGAAATCTGTCCAAAATCGTGACAGTCCAAGAGATGAATAAGCTTGATTTTGTTGTAAAATCGGAGGTGCTAGCACACTAAGAAGATATACGAAGGTGATAGGGAAACCCACACACGAGCCGGGAATCGATTGACGAAGCTTGGAGCCTCAAAATCTTGGACTCAAATATGAAAATTGAAGGCAGTGGACTGCACTGCTTGGGCGCACCTTGGAAGGGAAAAATAAATTTTTATTTGTTGCCGAATCTTCTCAACCGATCGATGTGAGTATTCCGCTACATCCATTGATGTATTCACATATGTTTTTCATGTTTATAATGATCTTGGAACCTTAATAGAAACCAACAGATCGTTTGGGAATTGAGAAACCTTATATGATGTGATCATATAGGATTGGACCCAGAAATAATGAATTTTTTTTAATATTCGTTAGAATACATTAGATAGTCATATATGGGTTGACTGAAATCCTGAGTGTACTATGAACTCATGCATGGTAGATTATGTCTTTTAATTTACATGGGTGAGATTGGTGTAGAATTTTCGATCAATAACTTTGTACTTTGGGGACATAATTGATGTGTAGCTGGAGACGTTTTACATAGAAATAGATTCCACTCATTGCGGGAAGTAGATGAGTATATTCCTTAAGTGTTGATTCAATATTTGAATGACTAGAGTGCCAATTCTTTCTATTACGAATAAAAAGATAAAATTTATAATAGTTATGAATATATCGTTTATTAGAGAATTAATGGTGCTTAAGGTACAAGAATAATTATATGAACATAACTGACATTATGTCCTGCATCTAATTATAAGATACCCATCCTATATGAAATGATTATATCGATGGATACCGACATAGTGGATACCGACATAGTTATACTGAAATTAAATATATGCAATTACGAGAGTTGAAATTTAGGTTTTTAATGGAATAACCTCAAGTTAATAATTTTGTATATTTGATTAAAGAGTTTTAATCAATATGTCGAAATTATTGGAGTTCGGAGCCTGTGGGTTCATTTGCTCGTCTTACTAGCTTGTTATACTAAAGGAATTTATAAAATAATTGGATAGTCTCATTATTAAATCACTTGTAAAATTAAATAATAACAGCTAATTTAATTCATAAAGTAATTATTAATTTGATTAATAATTACTGGATTTCACACTTTAATACTATATATTAAATTAATTAATATATAGTTTCTATAATAATTGATTATGAGATAATCATTTAAATGTTAAAATTATTCGAACTTGAATTTATTAATTCAAAAAGATAATTTTAATCAATATAAAAATGTTGATTATAAATTTGATTTGATTCGAAAATATAATAGGATATAATTTAATGAAATACCCTTTGCAATAGCGACATAAGACTTCACTATCTTCTAATTGTAGAATTCAAAAATCGTTTATCTCCTATTTTACAATAGCACTATGCATGTGGCTGAATCCAGCACACAATTACCCAATACCAAACCAGAATGCACCGCCTGAGCCGTAAACGATAACTAAAAAAAAAATTAATTGCGTAAAAAAAATTAATAATGTTAGAGAATAGAGATAATAAAAGAATGATATAAATATGATGAAACTCAATTTAAAATTATATTTTGGATTAAATAGAAAAAAATAATTTATAAATTTATGATTAATTAGTACAAGGTCCGTATTTTGTGCGAGTTGAACATATATTTTAAATATTAATCTTATAAATACTCCGGATTTTGTCGGTTTTATAGTTTAAATGAGACAATACAATTTACTTACATATAATATTTATGTCTCATTCGTTTGTTTTTCTGTTCTGAAATAATATTCCTAATTCACTATGTAAGAGTTAATACTTATAGTTTGTACCCCGAAGCACATTAATAAATAATAATAAATTCGTGAAATAAAAAACTTATAAAAGTAATTCAAAATAAAATAACAAATAACAATATACATGAAATCTAAGAAGTTAGCTTAGATTTTGTGGGGGGGCTATAATTTAGGTTTCTTATAGTGCAATAGATTTTTTTATTTAACTTTATAATTTAATAATAAAAATATTAATTGTAGAGATTATGTGCCAATTATATTTTTTTAATTTTAATAAAATATTATACTATTTCTACTTACTATAACAGATAATAAAAAAAATTAATTATAAAGATTATGTGTTATGTGACATGATGAGAAAACTCAAAAAAATATTTAACTTATATACACACACATATATACACACACACTCACACGGTTGGGCTCCAATCCACACTTTACGGTCTATATAAAATTCACATTCAGCTATATAAGAAAAACTTTTTTGTCTTTATATGTCCTTTTTTTTTTTAAAGTCTTTATATGTCCTTACAGTGCATATAAAGTGCATATGAACCTTACCTAAGTCTGACCCTGTGTGTATATATATTATTTATTGGATTATCTGTGATATTATTCAAAAATTAATCAGATAGTGTAATATGTTTTTATAATAACATTCTTATTTAATAGATTTATTAATTTAATTTTTAATTAAATGGTGTTTTTAATTGTAATAAAATAATATAATATATTTTCTTATTATAATACAACTCTTATAAAATTATAATATGTATTTTTATTATAATAGATTTATTTTAAATTAAAATAAAATTAACTGTAAAGATATTTTAATTTATAATTTCATAATAAATAATTAATTGTAAAGGTTAATTATAAAGATTAAATGTCATATATGTTTTTTTTACTAAGAGATTATAATATATTTTCTTATTATAATAGGTGAAAATGTCTACAAACACTCAAATAATAAATAGAACTATACCAAAAATGGGGGGTGAATTGGGTAATTGACAAATATTACGAAATTAAAATTCTTATCAATTTTAAGCCACTTAATTAGTAGCTTTATCAATTGAGTTTAGTGTATAGTTTCTCAATCAATATACTGAACAATTTATTTCACAAAGGCAAGTTACTAAACAACATGAAATATAAAATAAACTTATGACAAATAAAAGAGTTAAGAGATAAAGAAAGGTTCGGCCATCAACGCCTACATCCTCTCCTCCAAACCGCGCTTGAAGCTTTGTACTATGTAAATGTGATTCCACACATTACACTGAGAGTATTATGTGACTCACAAATTAAGAATTTCGTCTCTAGGTTCACCACAAACCTTTATACAAGAGTTTTATACCTAAACTCACTCCAAACCTTTTACAACAACAACAAGAGTTTTATACATAGGTTCACTCTTAAATTTTTACACAAATTCACCATTTTGAGTATGCTAACACCAAAAAGGATTTCACAACCACAAGTGTTTGATATAAAAATTTTACAACATAACTTGGGTACTCACAAATGATAAACAAGATTTAAGATATGTGTGTTTAACCCAAGTAAATTCAAGCTCACTAAATGTTTATAAAGAAGTAATGTGTGAGTTTTAATGATCAAAAGAACGTAAGATGAATAAGATTTTAGTTTCTCTCTATGTTTTTCCTTCAAAGAAAATGTATAAAGATGTTATAACTTAGCAAAAATGAAATGGGGATTCAAATTATAGAAAAAAAGAAAGTTTCTTTAACATTTCTGTCCTGAGACCAGTATACCAATCTACAGGGGCCGGTTTGCCGGTCTTGTAAATTCAAACGGTTATATCCAAAATATGACAGTTGAGCATTTAAGCGCATGACTTACTAGATTACTGACTGGTATGGAGACTAGTATGAACCATACCAGTTCCAGAAGCTATGTAAACTCCAGACTAACGAGTATGGTAGACCGGTATAGAGTAACCCAATTTTAGAGAGTATACAAAACTGCCCAAAGCAGAATAGGGACACTGGTATGTTGGTATCAGGGGCGGTGTGCCGGTCACAGTGCAGAAAGCATATGATTTGAAGATTGAAACATTATGCGTATGATCCAAATACATTTATGAATGTGTACGAGTCATATGAGTTTATAATACTTAAATTATCAACTTTTTGATCCCCTAAAATATAAAACTTTATTAGGTTTCTTCATTAAATGTTTGAGTCTTCATATCCAATTTGCTTTTAGATCTTTTGTAATGCTCACGAATACTTATCGAAGTCGCTAGCGTTGTATTATCAAAATCCTTTATCAAGTGCAATAACGCTTACAATAGTTTTCTTTATTTTAATTTTATAATTTAATAATAATAAAGTAAAATATTAATTAATTAATTAATTAATAGGTTTCTTAATTTAATAGTAAATTATATTTTTATATTGTAACAGGTGTCGTATGTTAATAATTTATTATTTTAATTTTATAATCTAATAAAAAAATAATTATAGAGATATTTTAATTTTATAATTTTATAATAAAACTAATTGTAGAGATTATGTTAATGGTAGATAATTTAATTATGTTTTTTTTTTTAAATTCTAATAAAGTAGTGCAGTATGTTTTGTTATTATAATAGAATTCTTAAAAAATTATAATATATATTTTTATTTTAATATGGTTTTTATTTAATAAAATTATTAATTTAATTTTATAATTTTAATATGAAGGCGTCACGTGATGTGTTGAGGATATTTAAAAATATTTGTTGTTTTTAATTTTAATATGATAGCTTAATATGTTTTTTTTTGTTATAATAGAATTCTTAAAAAATTATAATATATATTTTTATTTTAATATAATTTTTATTTAATAGATTTATTAATTTAATTTTGTAACTTTAATATGAATCTGGCACGTGGGGTGATGAAAATGTTTAAAAATATTTAATTTTTATATAATATATAGATAGATATATAAATATATAAATATTTTTTAAAAAATAAGTATGACGAAAATGATTTTTTAATAATTTTCTATAAGATTTATTATTATTATTTTTTTTTAGTAAAAGATGAGAAATCGAGTATTTTAATAAATATTAAAAACTATATTAAGAAAAAACCCAACACTTGAGAGATTATGTCCACTCTAACAAATATCTCTCAATCCAATCCAATCCAATCCAATCGGCTAACCACGGCGCTAGTAACCAACGGATCAGATCTCTTCTCCCACTTCACCGTCAACACAAGCTCGCTTTCATCTCCCTTAAATAAAACCCTCTTCGATCAGTAGGGGTTTAGTCTTGTTCGTTCTGTCTCATACACGAGAGACACGAAGGTATGCATCGAATCTAGCTGTTTAAAAAAAAAACCCTAAAAATTCAATCAGTTGGGCCTCGATCACGATTTTGTTTTCGTTCGATTGACTTTGTTTCTTTTTTCTTTTAGGGTGTTTGATCGAGTGTAAAAATTCGAACTTATTAGTTTTTTTTTTTTTTTTTTTTGGGATCTTAGCGTTTCTGTTTGATTTTCCTGTTTGGTTGCCGAGAAAACGTGGGAAGACGAATATAAGAACGATTCTGTTTAAAATGTTTTGTTTTTCTTTAGGTGAAGATGTTGATTAAAATGCGTGTTTATGTTTAATGTTTGATAGTTTTGTCACGTGAATGTATATGACTGTGCTCCTTGCTGCTGTTTGTCCGTTTCTATGTTTGAACTTCGTTGCTTATAGTTTGTAGTAAGATTGTAATTGGGTGTTGAGGAATGAATGTTTTGTTTTTATTTGAAGAGTGAGTTCTCTATTCAAATCATTTTTGCTGCTATGGTGATAAGCTCCCAAGGGGTGTGGTTTGGTGGCAAAGGGCTTAAGTCTTGAGTTCGAGTCTAGTGCATTTCTTGTAAGAGTCTAGGGCAATCGGGGTTTTACCTGCTCTGTTTAAGCTCGGGTCGTGTGGTTTGGCGGCAGGGCTTCTAACGTTTCCAAAAAAAATTGTAGTTAACTATTCTTGCTTTTAAACCAGAATAATTTTGTGAAGCTTGATTTTTTACCTTTTTATTTGTTGTTTTAGGTTACTATTATAATGGCTTTCTTTAGCAAGGTTGGGAATATACTTAGGCAGACTGCTAACAGACGGATTGGTTGTGAATCATCTGTATCCAACCCATCCATCTACCAAGCCATACGATGCATGTCGTCTTCGAAAGTTTTCATTGGAGGTGCACCCAGCTCTTCTTTAAGGTTTGATACTTTACATTTATTTTGTGGTTTTTTGTGCTGACGTTTCCTACCTTTTGGTTGCAGGCCTTTCATATAGCATGGATGACATTAGTTTGAGAGAGGCTTGTGCGAAATATGGTTACGTCAGTGAAGGTAAGTGATCAATTTACTGATTTAGCCAACATTATACTTTACACTTTATTGTGCTTATGCTATGGGTATGGTTATATAGTTCATTATATTAATTTATGGTTTTGTTTTCAATTAGGTTATAGAAGTTTCACGTTTGAGGTTGATTGTTTGATGGGTTCTGTTTTTGTTGGTTTTACAAACACACACACTCAAACCAAACAAAAACCCCCTCTACACTAGTCCGTTTGACTTCATCATGTTGTATCATTGTCTCATTAAGTTCTTTTTATTGGCTTTTTTCTGATTTATATCTATGTCAACTTAGGTCTTTACATATGATAACAACATTTGCTCTCTTTTTCTCACTGGGGCAGTTAAAGTTCTGCATTGCACATTCTCAAACCATCTTATTGTGTTTCTCTCATCTCCTTAGTCAGTGACTGACACCCACTTTCAATCGAATTTTTCATCTGTAATTTTGTTTCTCTTAGTCACTCACACATCCAAGTATTTGCATCTCAACTACCTTCATTTGTTTGGTTATGTTAATGTTTTGTTGTCCAACATTCTGTCTCATAAAGCATTGCAGATCTCACGGTCGTTTTAAATGAACATTGCAATCATACAAGACCGCATATACACATCTCTATTTTCTCCAGTCCGATTGAATTCTATGAGTAACATCTCGATATATTTCTCCATCAGGGAAAAAAAATTTAATCCATCTAGGACCTCTTCTAATTATTTCAATCCCTGTCCAAATTTATAATGATGTACAAGCCTTACATTTTTTGGAGATAGATGCTTAACTAAAAATATTTGCAGCAAGAATAATTATGGATCGTGAAACTGGTAGATCCAGGGGATTTGGCTTTGTCACATTTAGCTCTGTGGAGGAGGCCTCTAGTGCCATCCAAGCCTTGGATGGACAGGTGACATTTAATTATTGCTCTCTGTTTAGGTCTGTGGCATGTAACTGATTGCTAAATTTAAGGTTTTTATTAAATGCTAACTGCTCTTTAAAAAAACATTGCTGGTGTATGATTGTATGACAATAAATACCCATTTGTTGGTGGTTGTGAAAACTTATGCAGTTTAACCGCTCTCTTTAAAAGAGTATTTTGTGTCATGTTATATTTTTAAATTTTGCACAATCATTATGGTCATTACCATCTTCTTTTGGTTGCTGACCTAACTGTCATTTACTGGAGCTACTAGTATTAATGTGAGTGTCTACAAACTTTTTCATCAACACTCATTGCTGCCTGAAATATCACCTTATGGCATATAATTTTGTTTACTGTTAGATGTTCTCTGAGTAGTAGCTGTAGTACTAGTATACTATGTAACCATTTTCATATTTAGTTGCTGATCTAACTTCCAGACATCGTAGGTGACTTGTTGGCCCCACCAGCTAAACTCTAGATCAAAACGATCTTCATTCAAGTTTGTTTCAAGTTTTACATGTGAGGCTATCTCTAAGTAATTAATAGGTATAAGTTTTCCTATAAGTGTAAGTGGCATAAATCAACCATGTCTAATGACCACTTTTGGCATCCTAGGGTGACATGTTGGCCCTACCATGCAACCATGCATGGATTATGGTGGCTACTATAAAATGATGATGTATGACACCCATTGACCAATTCAATGTCATGAAGTGTTTTAGATTGTATATCTTTTCTGGCTTATATGGTGATTTCACCCGTGAAATTCAAAAGTAAATATGGAAAGCTTTTGGTTTTGTCGCATTCTTCAATATCATCTTTTTAAGCCTTTAATATTGCAGGAACTTCACGGCCGTCGTGTCAGGGTGAATTATGCAACTGAAAGACCTCGTGGCAGTGGCTTTGGAGGTGGTGGCGGCGGTTATGGTGGAGGAGGTTATGGAGGCGGTGGCTATGGAGGCGGCGGCTATGGTGGAGGTGGTGGCTATGGAGGTGGTGGCGACTATGGTGGTGGTGGTTATGGTGGAAATAGTGGTGGCTATAGCAGTGGCAGAAATGCTAGCTATGATGGAGCTGGTGACTCTGGGGATGGAAACAGTGGAGGCTATGGAGCTGGCATTGGAAATGTTGGTGTTGCTGGTGGTGTCGGTGGTACCGATGGTGGGTATGATGGAAATACCGGGTTTGGAAACTTTTCAGGTGGCAGTGGAGGCATCGATGCTGGTTTTGATAAAAATACTGAGGCTGGATTTGGTGGTAGCGACGAAAGTGGCAGTATGGGTGGTGCAGCAGGAGGTATTGACCAGGATAAACCCTTGGATGGTAATTTCCGGGACGACGAGAATGACACTGGCGACTTCGCCAAAAGAGCGTGAAAAGTTGGAAGCAGTTAAATTTGTTTCCTCCCCATATTTATTAGTAGTGCACTGTTTTATTGTTTTAGTTATAATCCTCATTTTATCTTTGAACTGTTATTTATTCTGGAATTTTTCGGCAAACAATGCTGTGTTGTGTGTGTGAAAGACAGGAGTTTGTTAGCAAATAATTGCAGTCGAAGATTCTTAATTTTCTGTCATCTTGTATTTTCTTTCCATTACTCTTTTCATTAGATGATGTCGGCTATATGGATTATTTGATGTCATTATATATTACCTAGTATCGTCTTCTCATTAAGCTAGTTAAAATATAGGTAATTGTTAATAGTTTGTCAACAGTGTTTTTTCACTATCTTAGTTGATATATGACGACATTAAGAATTTAAGTTGTACATATTCGCATCATTTTAGTGGTGTTTTATCTCATGTTTTCCTATATTGAAGTTATTTCTACTATTTACTCTCTTAGTTCACTCACATACCTAAAAATACTCATCTCAATCACTTTCATTTTTTAGAGTGTTGATGTTTTGCTGCCTAATATTTTATGTCATAAAGCAATAAAGCATTACAAGTTTCATGATATTGTACGGCACTTTATTTCATAAACCATTGTAAATTTCACAGCTTACAGCTGTCTTGTAAAATTTAATGGCATGTTACTTGCTCTATATTACCAATTTTTATTTATTTATTTTTTTTTTAGTTTAGATTGTCATTCCAGTTTGATATTAAATGTGATTAATTAATTAGGTATTTCGTTTGCATTAACATAAAAATTTGCATAATACTGTCCTACAATTTGTCTCCGTTGAAAGCAAAACAATCGAGCAAAAGCACATCAGAATGAATACTTGTTTGATAATAATATAAAACACGTCGGAATCCCTTTACCGGTTCTATGGTGCTACAATCAATAAGAGCATCATAGAAAGGGATTATATGTGGCAAAATACGGGCCCGAAA
>SKCR01051670.1:0-150656 GCA_019454045.1 Zanthoxylum bungeanum | reverse complement strand
CCATATGGTGATGAATGACAGTCGTGCAAAACACTATTGACTTCCTCTTATGGAACCCACACCGTCTCAATAATTGATCACACACTGTTTGAACAGTACGACTCATCCCAGACATAATTCTTGACTTCTTTGAAGAATTTATTCCGTTGCTGAGTTGTCCATTCCAATGGCCATTTTCCTTACACAATGTAGTTGACATAGTCAGCATACCAAGAGGCATCTTGCTGTTTCATGGCAAACAACTGTTCATCCGGAAAAGTTTCTTTGATTGATAGATCTTTGTCAGCTGTTTCTCTCCAGTCTCAAGCCTCGTAGATGATCTGCCACTTGATTCTCTGTCCCTTTCCTGTCTCGAATCTCCACGTCAAATTCTTGCAGAAGAAGTATCCAACGGATCAATCTGGGTTTGGCATCTTTCTTCGTGATCAAGTTTTTGATTGCTGAATGATCTGTGTAGACCACCACTTTGGAACCCAGCAGATAAGAGCGGAATTTGTCAAAAGCGTACACAACTGCGAGCAAATCTTTTTCAGTAGTTGTGTAGTTGAGTTGAGCTTCATTCAGAGTTCTGCTGGAGTAGTAAATGGTGTGGAAAATCTTTGCTTTGCGTTGTCCCAAAACTGCACCTACAACAAAATCACTAGCATCACACATTACTTCAAATGGAATGGTCCAGTCTGGTGCTACAATGATGGGGGCAGAAATCAGCTTCTGTTTTAAGATATCAAAAGCTTCCTGGCATTCTTTGGTGAAGTTGAAGGGCACATCCTCCTTCTCCAATAATAAACAGTGGTTAGCAATCTTGGGAAAGTCTCTAATAAATCTCTCTGTAGAAACCTGCATGTCCGGAAAGCTCCGAATCCCTTTAACAGATGTTGGCGGAGGAAGTTTTTCAATTGTTTCAATCTTTGCTTTGTCTACCTCGATTCCTTTTTGTGAGATCCGGTGTCCAAGAACAATGCCCTCATGTACCATGAAATGGCATTTCTCCCAATTGAGCACCAGGTTTGTATCTTCGCACCTTTGTAACACATGTTCCAAATTTTGCAAGCAGTGGTCAAAAGAATCTCCAAATACAGAAAAGTCATCCATAAAAACCTCCATACTCTGCTCCAACATGTCTGAGAAGATGGCCATCATGCAACGCTGAAATGTAGCAGAGGCATTACATAATCCAAATGGCATCCTGCGGATAGCAAAAGTACCATAGGGACATGTAAATGTAGTTTTCTCCTGGTCTTCCGGTACGATGGCAATCTGATTATACCCCCGATATCCATCCAGAAAGCAATAAAACTCATGTCCTGCCAGTCTGTCTAACATCTGGTCAATGAATGGTAGCGGAAAATGGTCATTTCTCGTGGCTTTGTTCAGCTTCCTGTAGTCCATGCATACTCTCCATCCCGTCACCGTTCTGTTGGGATAACTCGTTCTTTTCATTGTAACCACAATAATTCCTCTTTCTTTGGTACACACTGTATAGGACTCACCCACACTATCTGAGATGGGGTAAATGATGTCGGCATCCAACCATTTGATTATTTCTTTCTTTACGACTTCCTTCATGATTGGATTGAGTCTCCATTGATGCTCCATTGTGGGTTTGTACTCATCATTCATCAGAATCTTGTGCATGCAAAATGATGGACTAATGCCTTGAATGTCTGTTATAGTCCATCCAATGGCTCTTTTGTGCTCTCGTAATACTCTCAGTAACTTTTCTTCATGCTCCAATGTTAGTGGAAGAAGAAATAATAACAGGTAATTCAGAAGAGTTTCCAAGAAATGCATACCTGAGATGGTTCAGAAGTAACTTCAGCTCCAGCTGTGGTGGTTCTTCAATCGAAGGCTTGATTCGATCTTTCTTTGACAGTTCCAAGCTTTCAACTGGTGGTGTCGCTTTGAATCAGAATGGTTTGTCAATGTAGTTTATACATTCCAAGATTTCAGCATCTAGCTCGCCGTCAGTCATGTTGGTGATGCAAACTTCGAGTGTACCTGTTGGATTTGGCTCAGTATCCTGAACGATACTATCAACAACATCAACTCTGAAGCATTCTTCTTCCTTTTCATCACTCGGAAATTTCATGGCTTTGAAAACATTAAAGGTAACTTCTTGGTCCTGTACTTTCATGGCCAGTTCTCCTTTTTGCACATCAATCATAGTTTTACCTCTAGCCAAGAATGGTCTCCCACGAATGATAGGTACTTCTTTATCTTCTTCCATGTCAAGGATGATGAAAATCTGCTGGGAGAATCAGTTTGTCAACTTTGACCAGCACATCTTCAACAACACCTCTTGGAAATGCTAGTGTTCGATCATCAAGTTGCAACGAGACTGAGGTAGGCATTGCTTCTCCAATCTGCAGTTTCATGTAAATAGAAAAAAAGCATCAAGTTAACACTAGCACCTAAATCACATAAAGCCTTACCGATATAATGTTCTCCAATGGTGCATGGGACAATGAAACTGCCAGGATCTTTCAACTTCGGGGGAAGTTTCCTCTGAATGATGGCACTGCATTCTTCCGTCAATGCTACTGTCTCGTAGTCTCCTAATCTCCGTTTTCGTGAAAGAATATCTTTCATGAATTTGACATAGCTAGGCATTTCTTCCAACGCTTCTGCGAATGGGATGTTGATATGCAGCTTTTTGAACACCTCCAGGAATCGAGCAAACTGCTTGTCCAGTTTGTTTTTCTGAAGTCGCTGTGGAAAAAGGGTGAGTGTGGAGTGATTGTTTTCTGGTTCTTTTCATTTGCTTCTTTTTCCTCCATCTGTTGCTCTGTTTCTTTTGGAACTTCTTCTTTGGATCCTTGATTCCAACTTCTTTGTTGATTTCAGTACCTCTTTTCAAAGTAATGGCTTGACATTGCTCATTCCTTCGGTTCCTTGGATTTGGTTCTGTGTTGCTGGGAAGATTACCTGGCGGTCTGTAACTCTAAGCATTAGCCAGTTGTCTGATTCTCCAGTGCTTTGATGGAATCGAGGTGGTGGATAGTTCTGCTGCTGGAATCCAGGTGGTGGATTGTTCTTTTGCCCTGAATTGTTGCTCCATGAAAAATTAGGATGATTCCTCCACCTTGGGTTGTAGGTGTTGAAATATGGATTATTCCCCTGTCTGTTGAAATTGTTGACAAAATTCACCGTCTCTTCAAGTTGGTTCGGCTCTGGTTCTCCTCCATATGGTGAACTTGTGGATCCAGTGGTAATAGTCTCCATGAATTTGCATATCTGATCCAGCTTGGCGTTGACTGCTGTATTGGCTCCACTTTCATAAATTCCTGCAATTCTTTGAATCATGCTCCTTTCTGTTGGCCACAAGGAATTATTGTTGGTCATTTCTTCGATTAGGTCTCAGGCTTGATCTTCTCCTTTCGCCATTAAAGCTCCTCCAGCATCAACATCGATTGTGGTTCTCATTATTCCAGAAAGTCCATTATATAATGTTTGGACTTGAAGCCATTTTGGAATCTCATGGTGAGGACATTTCTGGAGAACATCTTTGTACCTTTCCAAGCTTCGTAGGAGAGTTTCTGAGTCTTGTTGTACAAATGATGTGATGTCATTCCTCAGCTTTCCAGTTCTGGCTGGTGGAAAGTACTTTTGCAAGAAATTTGGTGGCTAAAATGTTCCAATTTGTGATGGAACCTGCTGGTAGTGAATGTAGCCAAGCTTTAGCTCTGTCCTCCAAGGAGTATGGAAAAACACGCAGTCTCATTGCTTCTTCAGCTTCTCGGTTGTAATTGAAAGTGCCGCAAACTTCCAGGAAATTGCTGATGTGGGCATTAGGATCTTCAGTTGCATTCCCCCCAAACTGAACTGACTGCTGAATCATCTGAATGCATGTTTTGATGTCACCCACATATGCTGGTAAGGGTGGAAGTACAATACATGAAATGAATCTGTCAACCACCAGAATGGTTCTGTCTCGAATGGGAATTGGTGGTGCAACCTCCAAAGGTTCAGGTTCCATGTTGACTAAAGCTTCTGCTTCTTGGCCTTCTCGCGCCTTTCCCTTCTCAACTGTCTGATGGTTATTTCAATCTCTGGGTCAAGCGGTCGAAGTTCAAAGCTTCTGGTTCGTCTCATGAAGTTTCTGAGAACCTAAAACACAAGAAAATAACAAACAATAAATAAAAAGAAATTAGATACGAGTAAAGGTATCTAACCTCTAAACTAATAGTGAAAGATAAATAAGTCCCCACAAAAGGGCGCCAAAAAATTGACCGGCGTAAACACCACACGTAAACGCAAGCGTACGTATCGTTCAAGTAGTATAAAAAGTATCGATCCCACGAGGACTTAATACTTAATCTATTAATTTTATGAGGTCAAATGATTTCTAATATCTAACAGGTTGATTGATTGATTGATTTGAAATGGCGATGATTCTAAATTTAAAAACAAGTAAATAAAATTGCATTAAAGTAGGTTTAAGAAAATTCAATAATAAAAACTATCTAGGGTTGTGAATTTTTCTAATATCTTTTAAAAGATGAAGTGATTATTTCATGTTTGTGTAATAAATCGGTTTACTAACCTGGAACACTAAATTATGCAAAAGCCTATGTCGATGGTCAGACGCAAATACCCAGTTTAACCCAATTGAATCATATGTCTATGTCAACCAAATTATCTGGATTCATTAAGTTTTAGTTCCAATTATGGCTACCCCGCCCGACATGTATATGTCTATCCTGTAAGGAAATCTATTAAAGTGTTATCTATCCTCAAGGAAGATCGTGGGCTATTAAGTCTAAGGCTGAAACCTAAAATCCCTTTGTCAAGTTTATTTTAGATTTACCAGATCAATCTTATTAGTGGACAATTAACAAGACGCATTAAGCTTAAGACTTAATAAATAAACCTTTAAATTACCCAAACTATAAAATAACCCTTTATAAACCGGTGATATTAAAAGTCATCACAACCCCAGATAACTAATTTAGTTACAACACATAACTAGAGCTAGTAAAAACTTGAAAGTAAAAGACATAAAGTAAAAATGCTGAAAAGTAATTGCGGTAAAATAAATTACAATAAAATGCTAAGGTAAAATGATCAACTCTTACTAATTACTATTTAGATATCTCCCTTAATATATTAACTTGTGATTATTTTACCAACCGTCCATATAGGCGGTAACCTGATTAAGTCAAATTAAGTCCAACCAGCCATAAAGGCGGAATCAAAATAAACCTGCCATATAGGCGGTAAGAAAATTTAATTACCAACCGACCAATCTGGCGGTATCCTTGATTAGTCAGGTTTAAACCAGATTAAAATGAATTACCAACCGACCAATCTGGCGGTATCAATTTTAAGTCAATATTTTAAATAGTGAATATATTATATTTAAGGGAGATTTATCTAAATAGTAACAGTAAAAGAATTACCTTTCACCCTAGCTGGGGAAGTTACCTTATCATGGTGAATAGTATAAACTGTAAAAAGTAAAGAAAGTAAATTACTATTATTACAGAACATAATTAAAATTAATTACAAAACTAAAATTTAAAAGAAACTAAGAAGAGAACTCCTTATTTACATTAGAGAATTCAGAGAGAATGGTACATTTGAAACTGAAACCTCGAGCTCAATTTATAGGCGCAGATAAGCTCTGGGCGTCGCGACGCCAAGGCCTTTGGCGTCGCGACGCTAGCCTCTTTTGATGTGGCATGCTGAAGGCTTGACACGTAGCGATTCTGGATAATGAGATAAGTCGACACGTGGCAAGGCGGCAGAGATCTCAATTATTGCGACACGTGGCGGCTTCTGATTGGTCGGCTCAAATTCTTATCTGTCACGTGTCGATTTCGGATAAGTGAGCCACTAATAGATGTTGACGTGGCGCTGACGTGGCGACACATGGTGAAAGGGATTGTCGGCACCATAGAATTGCGACACGTGGCACACTGTGATTGGTTGATGATGACGTGACGATGACGTGGCATTTTGACTCGGTCAACCGGTGATGTGCACGATGACGTGGCTGACAGGTGGAGTGACACGTGGCGACACGTGGCGATGGCGACTATCAGCACCGTAGGATGATGACACGTGGCACGGCGCACGTTAGTAGATCGGCTGTGATGGTGACACGTGGCACGGCGCACGTTAGTAAAGTCAAACTTTTTTCAGATTATGACTTGTGGACCCGACGCACGTTAGCACTGTTCCCGGTGCATGTTAGGCGTCGCGACGCCAAAGGCATGCGCGTCGCGACGCTCGAAATGACCAAAATACCATTTTTCCAATTTTCACTGTTTTGGCCCCAGATCACCTCCAGAATGTCCTGAAACTTTATTTATCTACAAAATAACACAAAACACATCAAAATATTCACAAAACTCAAGAAACTATACAAAATATTAAGTTAAATGAGTGGGAAATAGTGATATAATTACCACTCATCACAACGCAATGTGAATAATACTGATTATTCATAATACTTCACCGGACTAAATGAGTTAATTCAGATCGTTTAATTGGTTATACGAAAATACATGCATGAAGGCATATTTGGTCCATCGTAATTATTGTGTATTTGTATTTGATACATAATTCGATTAGATACACATTAATTAATCGTCAAATGAGATTTTGACACATGTCATAAATATATGTATTTGTTATTTGTTGTAAATAAAAATACATATATAATAATAATTATATTAATTATTTATTTAGATATTTAATTGTTAAATATTTGAATAGTTAAATAATATCAATATTTCATAAATGTTATGAAATATGTTTCATTATTATTGTTACACATGACATGATTTAATTAAACTTTATTTGTCCAAATATAATTTGTTATTATAAAGTTTAACATATTTAATTGGATTAAATTTTTATAATTGGACAAAAATGCCCTTTAAAGTCGGCTAAGGGGAATTAAAAGGAATTTTTTTTTGTTTTCTTCTCGATTCTCCATCCATGGCCGAAAACTTTGTTGGAATTTTATGGGGGAATATCGGTAACGCAACGGAATAGTGGAAAATCAAAATTTTCCGATTTCAAAATTTTTCTCGGATCAATTAAATAAACTTATTTATTTAATTATCCAATTATCAAATTCTGAAAAATTACACAAGAGATCAAATTTCTTGGTAATTACCGAATTGCCCCAAAACTTTGTAAATTGATTAATTTAGCCCAAAAATTATCAAATATAATTTTGGATGATTCTAAATCATTTCTAAAATATTTTTCAACACATCTAATGCATCAAAATCATATTTCACACAAATCCCCAATTTTTGAGTAATTGCCGTGAGCACCCCAATTTTTCAAGTAATTGCATTTTGGTCCCTTTTGTTCAAAACATGCCAAGATCAAATCCAATCAACCCAAAAATTTACATACATCATATTCATACCATAATACATCACATATATGAAAATCCCCAAATTTGGAGTGGGTTATGAACCCTAATTTTTCAATTTCATCAAATTATCCAATTTCACCAAATTTACAAAATCCAACACTTTAATCCATTCAATACTTTACCAATCTAGCATCACCACTTTGAAACAACTCTAGAAAAATTCTAGGTCACCAAGGAGTGGCTTACCAACTCTAGAATGACAACTTGATTTTCCAAAAATCAAAAGTAAAGCTTTGAAACCATTTCAAGCTTACTTACATGCATCAATCTTTCATCAAAGTTCACAACCAAAATAAACACAAACTATAAGAAGAGGGACAACACCAAAGCAACACAAATGATGCTAAGCATGTTAGAAATATTTTTCATGTTGAAAGCTTTAAAGAAAAACTTACAAAACTCAAAGATTTCCAAGCTTTTTCCTTTAGCCTTCAAGCTTTTCTCTCAACTTCTTTTATGTTTATTTGGTATCTAATGAACTTGTCTAACCCTAAAAAATGAAACAAAACAATATATACTTGTTCCAAATAGCCCTTGGCCGAAATTGGTATACAAAATATCATGATATTTTTATTTCATTTAATTTTGCTTTATCAACTTGCAAAAGTCATCATCAAACCATTTAATGATTTTCTTAAAGTCAAATAAAGCAACCAATATATAATATAATAACACAATTATATTTATTTAGGGTGTTGGCCGAAAATAACAAAAAATAAAAGAAATTGATATTTTCAATTTTTTAACA
Organism: Zanthoxylum bungeanum; assembly: GCA_019454045.1. Classification (NCBI taxonomy): domain Eukaryota; kingdom Viridiplantae; phylum Streptophyta; class Magnoliopsida; order Sapindales; family Rutaceae; genus Zanthoxylum; species Zanthoxylum bungeanum. The sequence continues at coordinate 142,512 of SKCR01051670.1, read as the reverse complement.
ATTAAAACAAATATCTTAAGAAGTCAAACTCAATTTGACAACCATTTCCTTTTAATGTAAAGTCAAACATTTACACTAATAATCATTTCCTAACTTTATCATTTGGTAATATATTTATATTTTAATTATATTAATCATTTAACAATTAAATAATTAAATAATTAATTAAATACAAATATCTCAAATATATGTATTATATTTACTTTAAATATCTCAAATACATATATTAATGATATATGTCAAATACCTTTATTTGACAATTTATTAATGTGTATTTAATAATATCATATATTAAATAAAAATACACATTAATTAGGAAATGACGGTTCGGCCCGTTCGCATGTATTATTCGTTTAACGTTTAAACGATTTATAAATAATCACAATTATTTATAAAAGTCGCCCTAGTGCTCTACGAGTATATTTCATTAGTGAGCCTCTCTAGAATCAGGTATATCCGTCACAAAATCTAATTTCGTGTCCATAATTTACCCACCCGTAAATTATGACGACCACAGATAAACTAGCTGAATCATACAGGTCGAGGTCATTGCATATGTATAATCCCTCCCTCACAGGTATCCGGATAATACCAGAGATATAGATGTAAACGTCAAATCTCTATAGGTATTATCCCTTCGACGTATCTATTAGCAATCTCTAAATAATATTCAGAACTCACTTCCGAAGTATACTGTGGCCACAGATTTAACAGGCTTCTAATCATATATGGAATACCTATGCCTGTACACAGAACTGACAAATCCTATCTTGACACACATATGATATCCTGAGGATTGGTCCACACTCAACGAACAGACGGAGGTCTGATCTAAATAGATCGGTGATGTGACTGCCATCTAAGTGTGGAGGATGTCTCATACATCCACAGTGGTATCTTAATTCGAAGGACCACTGTACTACTCAACCCGAGAAGATTCTTATTGACGTTGGTGTACCATCCATTAAGAATCTTCGGTGAGTCGTTCAATGTTTATCCATTATAAATACCTACACGTCTATACGAGTCTCCCTAGACTCATGGTTCATTGGGATAAACCATCAGACCAAGTCTCGATATACGACATGTACTGGTCTCAACAGATTTGACTAACCGACCCGTGTTAGTAAATCTTGACCAGGAACTATATTTGATAATATACATTTAGCAGTGACACTTCCCAATGTCAATTACAAACTAACTTTTTAACTGTGTACTGCATCATATATTATTGGGCCTTTGTCTAATATATACATATCACTAAACCACATTTAGTTTCAATCTAATCGTAATCAGATCGAATACGTATATAAAAACAAGAGGTGCAACCATAAATAAGTAATATTATGAAAAAAAGAATTGATCGTATTCATGAATCAGACATAAATACGGTCCGAATTGGCACTCTGAGCACCAACCCCAACAAACTTAACACCAAAATGGGTCTCAAATTTGGTTTGAAGAATCCATGAAGAAATGAAGGAAAATCAAGAAAAAAGTTTAGGAAACAAGAGATTAAAGGTAATCTGCTTTACCCTAAGCTTGGAAATTTAGTTTCTTATTTCTTGATGATCTAGAAAGGTTATAGGGTTCATTTAATTCTGAAAAATTGGGGCTTTTGGTTGTGGATGATGAATTGGAAGTGTTGATGCATGTGTGAAGTAGTTTTGGATGGAATTAGTGTAATTATTGTCCAATTTATTCATTTGATGACATGTTTCCATTCTAGAGTGTTATGACCACTCTTGTAACACCTAGAATTATTCTTGGGTGCTTCATGTGTGGTGACTTTGATTGGTGTTGTTGATTAATTGGATTAATTCTGAAAATTGGATTTAAATCATGAAATTTGGCAAAAACGGTTTCTGGATCAGATCTGGAAGCTTACTGATTTTGTTGATGAAAAATGTGTTTTTTAAATGTTTTGGATGAGTTTTAGGTGTTGGAACAATTTCCGGAAATTGTTTCCGAGTTAAAATAAGCGAAACGGTGAAAAACGACGTTACCGAGTGACTTTTGAGTCAACCGGGTGACGGCTGCCCTAACACTATTGGGGCTGACCTGGGCAGTCCCTATAAGTGTTGGGTGGTCGGTTCGGTCAAAAACGTATTTTGCGTCATTTTACGGGAAAAACATTTTTCGTAAAAGTTTCACGAGATTTCACATATATTTATGTCGTTATTTGATATTGAATAAATAGGTTCAGATGAAATATGAATAAATTATTTATATTAGATATTGAATAATTTATTCGGTAATTTGAAAAGTTTTTTAAAATTACGATTTCACCCGAACCGCGCTTCCCCCGCGCCCATCGCCCAAAACCCCAACAAAAATGGTATCAGAGCAGGTCTGATGCTTCATCCATTACATTATTCATGCTTGATATTTGATATTTAATCCAATTTTAATGTTCACACATGCATATAATCTATATATGTTTCTTGACTTTTCGGTTCTACGCTAACAAAAATGTAACAGAAATTTAATGGTTAAATTGAGTTATGTTTTCTATAGGTAGAATTGAATTGTTTAGAAAATGATTTAGATTAAAATTCTGCATTTGATGTAGAGTATAGCTTCATGAGGAAAATCCCCGCTTAGAAATAAAGTTGTTAAGTGACGTGTATTTGATACATGTTTCTTGGGCCGTCTTGTCAGTACGGTTTTTGAGTATCTTTTTATAACTGCATCCGAGATCGTGCCAAAGCTGTGAGGGTGTAGGTTATGAGATTTTATTCATGCCGGTTGTATATTGATACTAGACAAATTCAAGTAAAAGTGGAAATCCTGAACGTGCCAAAACTATCAGGACTATATCTGTAGCTTGAGTTTGTCATTGACAAGTGAAGCCTTGATACGCCTCATTGTGAACGTGCCAAAGCTATCATAACGTGAAACGGTCATTACCAAAATCAGGAGTCACTAGTGAGTGATTGACAATGAGTTGTCTACCTAATGAATATACATAGGCGAGATCGTGCTAAAGCTGTGAGTCAAAATATATTCATAGGATCCTACTCTCACTATTGAATTCGATTTAATTATTGAATTCCCGTTCTCCGTTGGGGATTACGGTATTACATAAAGTAATGGGAAACACTGCTGGGTTAAAAATCCATAACTAAGGCAGTGCGTAATTTTATGGAAAATTCTGCTTCGTTTTCCTTTTATTCTATATTGTTTATAGAATTATACTTCTAATCCACTGCATAGCATATTACTTGAATATGTTTTCTAACTTTACTTATGGTTGTGTAGTTCTAGAATATGTTCTATAAAGACAGTAGACTTAGATATTGTTAGATTAGTTCAAACCATCGGGAACTGTTATTTCGATTTTCTTGAAAAATCAAGATGGTTAGTGACTTAGTGACTAAGTCACGATTAGTAATCAAAATAGATATCTGTTTTGGATATAGTTATCTAGTAAGAATAGTTTCTTATGCAGTAATAATTGACTTGAATTAGTTCATGTCTCGAGATTCTTGATTGGCATTAAGAAAGCCTCATTAGTATTTGTTTATCTTTAATGACGTTTCTTGGCTTTAGTGACTTTTAAAAGTCACGTGTCTGACACAATTTGTTAATCAATTATTTGTAGTTGTTGTGAATAATTGAACGCAAATTATAAAGCTTAAGAAATGAGATGTGTATAGTTGTGTATAGAGAATATTGATTCTCACAATACGACAACTATAAGTATTAGATACTAGATCTTCCATCTAGTTATTTAAAATATATTTAATAACTGTTTTGATAATTGATATCAGAACTTGTGACTATTAGATAATTATTGTTCTATATAAACAGTTGTTACATATTTTAATAAGACTAATAGTCTCATTAATGAAAAGATAAACATTAAGAAAAATATTTGGTTAACTAAATAACTTAGAACAGTGCTTTATGAATTTTTATCACATAAGCATTAAATGCTTGTTCCTTATGGTAAGGATGGTCTGATACAAGATCACACCACATATCCTTATCCATTTAATGAATATTGTATTCAGGATGTGATTAAATCTCATTAAACCAATGATCGTCATTGGACCACAAGATTTATTAGACTAGTACATTGGATGTATGTAGTTTAATGAATTAGAAATTGCCTTAGATAGTTTTCTTCACTTCGTAACTTAGTTAATGATTTGTCATGACTTAGTTACGTGCTTCTAATAAAGAACATATTGAACGTCTTGAATTGTTCGAGAACTTTCAATATGTTTCTGATGAAACGCGGATAGAATATTTTGAATGGTTCAAAGATATTCTATTTGTAATGTTGAAAACTATATCTTCAAAATTCATTGTGAATCTTTGAATTGTTCAAAGATGTTTGATATGATCAAACATGTGAATTTAAGGCAATTAGTTGTAAAGTTATTTAATGAATGTGATTCTTACTCAATATTAAACTTCCACGATTCCATCTTGATGGAATTTGTTAGTGGGAGTAATTGAATCTTATATGATTTGATTCGTTGATATTGTGTGTTACCGAATTTGTTTTTCAATACTCTTGGGGTTATGCTCCATTAACACTAACTCATCTTTTTAATTAATTCGAATATTGAAAAGTTTGAGATTTGAAACTTTCTTTTGTATAATTGTTATATAATTGAAAGTACTTGCGCCTCGGAGGTTCAAGTAAGGTTTATCATTTATTCTATTTAATAGAATATTGTATTCTGTTTGATTGAATATCTTTTCTATGATCCCGAGTAATAAAATTATTTTATAACTTGGTGAGTAACATCAGTTGTTGACGATTGTAGAAAAGACTTGACTTATTGAAGTCAAATGTGAGAATGATAAACTATAAGTGGAACTACATAATTAATAAGATGAAAAGACCCTTAGACATCTTCCGTATAAGTTCAATGGGATGTCCGAATCATTTACAAAGTATTTGATACTTAATGGTTCTGTTGTTTTCTTATCGAAGAAAATTATCCTATAACTTATATTGGGAGCGATATTTGATATCGATTTCGGAAATTACTATTGAACCATATATCTAAAATTGTTCGTAGCTTACTACGATCAAGTTTTGAACTTGATTAAGCTTTTGTTATGAATAGTTCATAAAATGTGCAAATTGTTTGCGCAGCAAAAACAAAGTGAGCTTGTTAAGGGTTTGACCTTTATAGTATGACAATGAGAAAATTATACTCAGTAGTCTATTGTAGATTCTGAGAAAACTTGTCTCTAGTCGTACTAATTGAAAAATTAAAGATCTGTTGGTTAATGTTGATATTAAACTGTGTATTTTGGCTAAAGAATGTAAAATGGCGTTCTTGTTGAGGCAGTTGTGGAACCCCTAGGGTCGGATCGATGCCCCGGGCAGCGGAAATGGGTCTAACCCATGGATATCAAGTATGTGTGTAATTTTAAATTATTTAATAAAATACTATATTCCATTATGTGCGTGCAGTGCGCGCGAGCACTGTAGCAATCAGTTCACACAATTTTTTTTATTTGTTTCATTTTCATTCAGCTCACATTCTAGTGAGCTGAATGAATTAGGGTCATTGACCCTAATTCTTTCCGGTCTTCCCTAAACACTTTAAAAACACACAAAATTAATTTTTAATTTCAAAACCAAGATTAACACATGTTATAGAATAAAAATCAAGTTTTTCAAAATACCAAATATTTTTACAAAAATATAAATTTATTCTAAATACGTACTTGCGTAAATTTTGAATCCATTACACAAACCAAAATAGAATCCCAATTAGAAATATCTCGTGAACAATTCTAGGTCATCCAAAGGTGGTCAAGTGATTCTAGAATGGTAGCCATAGCTCTAAGCTTTAATATAGAGTTCCAAACTATAATTAATTGTTCCATGTCCAACATGAATATTTTGACCTAATTACAAGCATATTGTGTTTATACTTCCAAAGCATCCTAACACAATTTATTAGCCTTATTTCAACATTAAGCTATGTGATCATGCATCTAATACATAAATAAACATAGCTTAGGAGAAGATCAAACTTTACCTAGTAAGCTTGATGTAAGATCCAATCTACTTCTCCTTTGTTGAAATCGTTGGAGAACCTCAAAGGTGTGCAAGCTTGACTTCAAGATCCAATCTCGATTTCCAACGCAAGCTTCACTTCACTTCAAGATCTAATCTTGATATCTCCTTAATGAAATATTTTAGAGATCTCACAAGCTTCTCTAAACACTTCTCTAACTTAGGCTAATTTTTCTAAGAATTTGCTTGTATTTGAACTTGATATTAAAACCTTCCTAAAGCTTGCTATTTATAGCAAAACTTATGTAATTTTTAATTAATAAAAGTTGTAATCAACTCTTAAGTGTGCTTAATCCAATTTGTCCAAATATGTATAATTAGGTGTGACTAATCTTCATTGTCTCCCATTTTAATTTAATCCAATTAAATCAAGCCAAAGATTAGGAAATGAATTAGTTAAATATTTTCCACCTTGATTTAATCCAATTAAATCAAGCCAAAACCACCCATTATTACATACTAACAATTACCATAATATCCTCAAATGGTAGAGATAATTATGATTTTACAATTAAGCCATTGTGTAATTATTAAATTAATCCAATTAGGTTAAAGTAAATAATCAATGTTATCCAATAACACTTGATTATCTTAGTTGATAATTATAATATCGAATATTATCTTTTATCAAAATTAATCGGCTACCCAAGTGCTCAACGAGTACACTTCATATTGGGACTCTCTAAGTTCAGACACGTTCGTCATATAAGCCTAGCTAATATGTACGCAATTCAGCCACCTCCGAATTTACGAAGAACACGAATGACCTTTCTGAACTATACAAGTTGAGGTCATCACATATGTTTAACAATCCCTCTGACGTAGGCTATACGAGTTGTGCTTATGAAACATAGAATATACCATCAAGTTTCTGAGGCGTACATCCCATGTCGACATGTCCACGATTCTTCATAACTGATGCGATCCACCCTAGGTGATCGACTTTGGCCAAAGATTTAAGAATCGTGACTTTACTAACATGGAGACCTAAACCCCTTATGGTACACATACGAGCTGACATATCCTATCTTACTTCGCACTTGATTACTGAGTGCATCGGTCCACACCCAACGAACATCTAGAGGCCAGACCATGAAAGGTTTCTGACATACATGGCATCTAAGTGTGTAGGATCTCACACAAAATCAATATTATCATATAGTCAAAGGATTACATATGCTACTTGACTCGAGGAGATTCCTATTGACGGTGGTGTGTACTTCCAACTATTAGAAATCACATGTGAGTCATTCATTATTCGCTCCAACGAATACCCACATGTCTATATGAGTTTCCAAAACTCATGGTACATCGCGTTAAACCATTGGAACTCCAATTCCAATATACGACATGTGCTAGTCTTCTAGGTTAAAAGGAATTCGACCGTATTCCAAAACCAACGACTAGTAATATTTACTTTAAGAATAGTTTACACCTAGTGTCAAAACTATTCTAAGGTCGATGTCATTCTTAGCATATCTATACATCAATCTAATACGCATAATGACAATACTATTAATAAGGTATGAAATGAAAAATGTAGTTATTTTATTAATAAATAATAAAATGTACAATTCGGATTGGCATTCCAAGCACCAAATCCATCAGTTCTTGAGTGATTTCTTCGAATGAGAGATCCATTGTGATTTCTTTATTTGAAGAATTCATTCTAGAATGGCCCTGGAGTTTGTATTCTGCTAAGATCACAGTTTGATATACTAGCTTATGGAGCCTATTGTAGACTTAGGTAAGCTTTCCAGAAATTCGTGTTCTCTAATTTTGATTACAGTCAGATTGTCTGATTTTATCAAAACATAGAGAATACATATTTGTCAATGGGAGCGTACAAACTTCTTTCTAGCATTGTATATATCATATGTCTTCCTTTCTCCGTGAAAGCAGTGAGAGTAGTCTATATTATATTCGATATAAAGTTTTATATATGATATAAAGCTAAGAGACTTGTGAGATACTCATATTAGTCGTGCATTAGATATGATCTAATAATGGACACAGTAAGACTATCTGTATGACAGTTAGTATAACTGTTTGATAGTCAGTGTGTCTTTTGTATATAGTATTAATCTTTTGTAAAAGATGATACATTTGTCGAAAGAGAGATTGATTAGAATGTCTAGTCAATCTTATGCATCATAGGAGGATGGCGTAATGAATACTATATTATATGCGATTAAAGATATCAATTTAATCGTAACTGTTACGAGTTATTTTGATATGCTGCAGACCATATGATGGATCTTGAAACTTGTTCTTTGTTATCTTAGAGATATTAAGAATGAGTATCTTATTCATGGAGAATTTAGTCTGCAACCATAAGGTCAGATTAGTTTTGATCATAATTATGACATTAGATGGTCTATGTCATATAAAGTCAGGAAAGATGTAGTGAGAGTGTCACCGTTGATTCTACTAATCTAGTGGAATCAATTGCAACTTATGAAGTATTGACTTATGAAGTTGCATAATGACCCTATAGATTAGAAGTTTTCATATTAGTGTAGTGCTTGTGGTTGTCTCATAGTATTTGGATTTGATCCCTAAATACATAGACAACTCAGTAGCTATAGCACAATACTGATATAGAGTCTGAGTCATATTGATGTGGAATTTGGATTCTACAAAATATGAATGATGCTGGCTAAGGAAAACGATTGAGTTTGTTGAACAGACTTAATTTGTTAAAGCAGGCTTACTTGTTGTTGCTTACCTCTTGAGTGCTAGGTGAGCTCTTGAGGACCATGAGAATGTGATATACATTGAGATGTGTATATGATACCGTGGTTTGGCACTAGAGCAAGTGGGAGAAATTGTTAGTGTTGGTGCTCAGAGTGCCAATCCGGATCGTATTTATGTCCGATTCATAAATAAAGCAATTCCATTTTCCATAATATTACTTATTTAATGGTAGCACCTCTTGTATTTTATACACATATTCGATCTAATTATGATTGGATATTCAATTACAATTAGATTGAAACTAAATCTGGTTTAGTGATACATGTATATTAGATAAAGACCCTAGGATTTACAACGTAGTGTACAGTTACAACGTAGTTTGTAATTGACATTGGAAAATACACTATAAGATGTATATCCTTAAATAAAGTTCCTGGTCAAGATTTACTAACACGGGTCGGTTAGTAAAATCCGCTGAGACTAGTACGTGTCGTATATCGTGACTTGGTCTAATGGTTTATCCCAATGAACCATGAGTCTCGGGAGACTCGTATAGACATGTAGGTGTTTATTTAATAAACACTGAACGACTCACTGAAGATTTCCTAATAGATGGTACACCAACGTCAATAGGAATCTTCTCGAGTTGAGCGAACATAGTGGTCATTTGACTTGAGATACCATAGTGAGGTATATGAGTTATCCTCCACACTTTGATGGCAGTCACGTCACCGATATATTTAGATCAGACCTCCACCTGTTCGTTGGGTGTGGACTGATGCTCATGATATCCAGTGCGTATCAAGAGAGGGTTCGTCAATCCTGTGTACAGGGCATAGACATCCTCACGTGTTTACGATCTAGTAAATCCATGGTCGTGGTATAACTTCGGAAATCAGTTCCGAGTGTTATTTAGAGATCGTAAATTGAAAGTCGACTATATTATACCGAACGGATTTGACATTTTCATATATATCCCAAGTATAATATGAATAGTCTGTGACAGATGAATTATATGTATGCAATGACCTCGACTTGCATAGTTTAGTGAGATTATCTGTGGTCGTCATAATTCATAAGTGGGTGAATTATGGACACAAAGTTGGATTTCGTGACGGATAAACCTAAACTTAGAGAGTCCCACAATATTAAGTGTACTCGTAGAGCACTTGGGCAACACAATATGAATAATACTGATTATTCATAATACTTCACCGGATTAAATGAGTTAATTTGGATCGTTTAATTGGTTAAACGAAAGTACATGCATAGAGGCATATTTGGTCCATCGTAATTATTGTGTATTTGTATTTGATACATAATTCGATTAGATACACATTAATTAATCGTCAAATGAGATTTTGACACATGCCATAAATATATGTATGTGTTATTTATTGTAAATAAAAATACATATATAATAATAATTATATTAATTAATTATTTAGATATTTAATTGTTAAATATTTGAATAGTTAAATAATATCAATGTTTGATAAGTGCAGTTTATACCCACTTATTCCGACATCCTTAGCCTATTAATTTGTTATTGTTCGAGTCATTTAATTTAATTTATAGTTTATTTTATGTCTTGTTTGTAGGAAGCATTAGAACATGAAGAATGGACCAATTACGCGTGTTTCGGGACCTATTGGGAGCATCAGACTCAAGAACAGGCGAAAACCAGCATCAGTTGCGCACTGAATTTAAAAAGGCTATAACTTTTGATCTAGAAAGAGTTATGAGACCCATAATATATCAATTTACATCTACTCAAAGAGATCTATGCGTTCCATACAAAATCTAGGGGCTTTGGCGCCGCGGAGCCTCGCGCGCACCAGAAACAGGATTTTAGGGTTTTTTTTAGATGTTTAATGACCCCAAGGCTTCATTATAAATACATTAGTTCGTCCATAACTCAAAGGGGAGGATAATACACAGCACAAAACACCAATAAAACATATTTTAGAGAGATCCAAGGAGGAGGATTGAAGAGCAACAAGAGAAGACGAAGGCGGTGACGTCCGGAGAGGAAGAGATTCAATTTGGGTTTTATCTTCTTGTTTCTTTCTTAGAACTCTAATGATATAGGAGAGATATTTTATATCGTATCGCAAGTGTACGGTGTCAAGTTTTAGTATAAATGAGTTTAGAGTGTCGAACCCACATGGATTGCGTTAACTCGTACTAAATACTACAATTGATAATCCTAACTTTATTTAGAAAACAAATAATAAAGATTTCAATAAATAAATACAAAAATAATTATATAGGAGGGACTAATACGATAGAGATTCTAGATCCTAATTTCACCTAGTTGTCGCCTATGTATTTGTCATGACAATTAATCATTGTTCAGTTATATTGTTTATAAGTCAAGATTCCGAAATTATCCACTCTCTCTCTCGAGTATCAGAGAAAATATCATCAACTACAGACTTCGATATCTCTATAAAAATCTAGTAGTGAACGACTCATTACGCTTTGTGATTCTATATTAACGACTTCAAAGGAACTTATATATTCTCTCGAACTCTATATAACTCCTAGGTTATATTCTCTAAATCTATTCAAAATCCACTCTCTCGAGTGATAGATTTCAAACATGTATCATCATATTTATGGCCAGTAAACACAAATCATTAAACTCAAAAGAATATAAATAACTCAATAAAACTTCATAACAAAATTAACAATTAAAACAAAGGGTCAAACATCAGTTACATCATTCTCTAAAATTAAGGAGTTAGTTCATGACTTAAAGATAAAAACAATGATAAACAAGTCATGAATCTAATGGAAATCATTAGAGTTCTAAGAAAGAAACAAGAAGATAAAATCCGAATTAAATCTCTTCCTCTCCGGACGTCACCGTCTTTGTCTCCTCTTGTTGCTCTTCAATCATCCTCTTTGGATTTCTCTCAAATATATTTTTTGGTGTATTGTGATGTGTATTAGCCTCCCCTTTGAGTTTTGGACGAACTAATGTATTTATAATGAAGCATTGGAGTCATTAAACATCTAAAAAACCCTAAAATCCTGTTTCTGGTGCGCGCGGGGCGCCGCGGTGCTAAAGCCCCTGGATTTTGTATGAAATGCATAGATCTTTTTGAGTAGATGCAAATTGATATATTATGGGTCTCATAACTCTTTCTATATCAAAAGTTATAGCCTTTTTAAATTCAGTGCGCAGCTGATGCTGATTTTTGCCTCTTCTTGAGTCTGATGCTCCCAATAGGTCCCGAATCACGCGTAATTGGTCCATTCTTCATGTTCTAATGTTTCATACAAACAAGATATAAAATAAACTATAAATGACATTAAATGACTCGAACAATAACAAAATAATAGGCTAAGGATGTCGGAATAAGTGGGTATAAACCGCACTTATCAAATACCCACAAACTTAATATTTTGCTAGTCCCGAGCAAAAGACAAAATAAAAACTAAATACAAATAAACAAATAAAAATAACTAAATTAACTAAGCCATTTTCGTAGAGATCACGATTGCATTTAGCGTATACAACAAGCCTTAAACCCCTAGGCGGCTCTAATGGACGAGTTATAGTCTCGTGAGGGCTTACATCGATGATACCCACAAACGTCATTCGCGCACAATCATGCAAAAATATAAAAATAAATAAAAAGTAACTCAAATAATCCCGATAGTTATGCATAAAATTGTCCTTAAATAGTGCTTATCAATGAAATCAGAGAACCTTCAAAGTACGTAATTCAGCTCAGATCCAAGTTCCTGAATAATTCATCTAGGCTGGACTCACTGTGTGTGTGTGTAAAGGTTCATTCACAACTTGATTCCTAAGTAAGCCAACTTAATGATTTCGTTTAAAAATTGGGATCGATGGGTCAAACCAACTTAGATATCTCAAGTATGCTATGTAATTGCTTTATTTTGTGCGCAGTATGGTATGCTTTTTCTTTTCTTTTTCTTATCTCTTTTTGCACTTTTTTTTGAACTTTTTCTTTTCTTTTTTAAACTCACCTACCCTTTAAGGTAGCATTTCTCCTCACGGTGGTCCTAATACTCGCCCATGGGTAGCTTCACGCTTATCGATTATAGGTGGTTTATTTTCTTTCTTTAGAGACATTTTTCTTTTATTTCTATCCATACCATACATCATAACACTAGCAAATCAAGATAGATATCTAAGCAAACAGTCATTCATTGACATACAATTTCTTCAACTAGTCACCTTGTCAACTACTTAAGTTTTCACTGCTAAGAACTTATAATTGAGTGCTTACGAGTCAAACATAGATCAACTACTCAAGACATTAGATAAAAGTAAATTGGGCACTTATCGTTTCTAAAATTTCACCCATAAACAAACAGTATCATCATAGGATTTATGCTTTACTATCAAAGACTAAAAACAAGAAATTTTTATTTATTTTTGTTTTTTTTTATATAAATAAATAACAAGTAAACAACATGCACACACCCCCAAACTTAAAACTTACATGGTCCTCAATGTAAGATAAAAAATAAAGAACAAGTGTGAGGAACAACACTACCGTGCATGGAGTTGATCAGGCTCTTGCTGGTTAGAATTTGGTTGCGCGGGCGTTGTGTGTTTCGTGCTACCTGCATAAATAACATGCAAATTAATAAATAGCACATAATAAACTAAAATAATTAAACAAAAATAAACAAGATGCAAATGTAAGGGTTGCCTCCTCGCTAGCGCTAAGTTTAACGTCTTCAGCCAGACGTAACCACCCAAATGGTCATGGTGGCTTAAATATAGTGAACCGAGTAATCTCGTATGCTTTCTTCTTTGGTATCCACTGGTTCTTATGACATGAAAAGACAGCTTGGCAGGCTGTGGCAGTTTATCCATAGATAGTCCCCCAGGATATGTAGATTGTCCCCCAGTTGGAAAGTCTGGACTGCACATTCGGTAAAATTGACTCGGCCTCATTTTTAACCTTCCAGGGATCATCTCCAAGTGAGCAGTGACCTTTCTTTTCCTCTTTTTGCGGCGCTTTGGGAGTGGTTTCAAGTTTAGCTGTGGAGAATTTTCTTTTATGCATGGCTGCACTATGCTCGTAGGTTGCTGAAATAATGACTTACCCTGCGTGTTTGCAACTCCCTTCTCCACTATATCTACCCTGTGACATTCTGCATCACCTTGAGGACTCGACATGGTTCTGAAAGCACTGAAGGTGACTTCTTTATATTTACTGCCTAAATCTTGAGAGGTGTCTTTAATCACTTTTCCGCTCCTAAGGGTTATGACTTGACATTGCTCTTTGGGGTTGACTTCAATATTACTATGAAACACCCATTTCTGTTGATTGGCCATGGAAGAAACAAGCAGCCCAATTTTCCCTTCCAAGATTTCAATGTTGCCCCCATATTGCCCATATGTGTTTCAATGTTATCCAGCCTTGACTCATTTTTCTCAAACCTCTCTGAAGCTGTAGATACAAATGTGCTCATGAGGTCTTCTAAGGAAGGTTTCTGCTCATCTCTTGGATAGTTGAAGCCATGAGGAGTTTGCAAGATGTTCTCCATATTAGCATATGAAAAATTCAGATGATAATAATTAGGCATAGGACTGCCTTATATTTGTTGAAATTCTGATTGTTCATATACTGTACTTGTTCAAATCCTGCTCCTCTGTTGGGTAAAAGCATTCCATTAGCAGAAACAGCTCCAATAAACGGTTGGCTCATTTGATTTGTCAATACTTCTAGATGAGTCGTGAGAGACGATACTTGAGCTATCAGTGCACCAATAGGATCTGCCATTGATTCTTTTCCAACTCTCCTCGTACGAACGAAAGAAAGAAAAAAAAAAATATATATATATATAACAAAAATTATATATATAAAATAAAATAAAAAATAAAAACAAAAATAAAACTTAAGACAAAAATAAAGAAAATAAAATAAAAAATAAATAAAAAATAAATAAAAAATCTAAATCAAAGCTTATATTACTTGGTAATAGTATTAATGTGAATTAAACAAACAATCCCCGATAACGGCGCCAAAAAATTGTTATGATATTTTATATCGTACCGCAAGTGTATGGTGTCAAGTTTTAGTATAAATCAGTGAAAGAGTATCGAACCCACATGGATTGTGTTAAACTCGTACTAAGTATTACAATTGATAATCCTAACTTTATTTAGAAAACAAATAATAAAGATTTAATTAAATAAATAAAATATGAATTAATTAGATAGGAGAAACTAATACGATAGAGATTCTAGAGTCCGATTTCACCTAGCTATCCCTTATGTATTTGTCATGCCAATTAATCATTGTTCAGTTATATTGTTTATAAGTCAAGATTCCAAAAATATTCACACTCTCTCTCGAACATCAGTGAAAATATCATCAACTATAGATTTCGATATCTCTATAAAAATCTAGTAGTTAACAACTCATTACGCTTTGTGATTCTATATTAACGACTTCAAAGGAACTTATATATTCTCTCGAACTCTATAAAACTCCTAGGTTATATTCTCTAAATCTATTCAAAATCTCCTCTCTCGAGTGATAGATTCTAAACATATATCATCATTTATGTGGCCAGCAAACACAAAACATTAAACTCAAAAGAATATAAATAACTCAATAAAACTTCATAACAAAATTGACAATTAAAACAAAGGTTCAAGCATCAGTTACATCATTCTCCAAAATTAAGGAGTTTAGTTCATGACAATAGATAAAAACAATGAGAACAAGGTAATGAATCTAATGGAAATCATTAGAGTTCTAAGAAAGAAACAAGAAGATAAAACCCGAATTGAATCTCTTCCTCTCCTGATGTCACCGCCTTCGTCTCCTCTTGTTGCTCTTCAATCCTCCTCCTTGGATCTCTCTAAAATATATTTTTTTGGTGTTTTGTGCTATGTATTAGTCTCCCCTTTTAGTTGTGGATGAACTAATGTATTTATAATGAAGCCTTGGGGTCATTAAACATCTAAAAAAAACCCTAAAATCATGTTTCTAGTGCGCGCGGGGCGCCGCGGCGCCAAAGCCCCTGGATTTTGTATGGAACGCATAGATCTATTTGAGTAGATGCAAAGTGATATATTATGGGTCTCATAACTCTTTCTAGATCAAAAGTTATAGCATTCTTAAATTCAATGCGCAGCTGATGCTGGTTTTTGTCTGTTCTTGAGTCTGATGCTCCCAATAGGTCCCGAAACACGCGTAATTGGTCAATTCTTCATGTTCTAATGCTTCCTACAAACAAGACATAAAATAAACTATAAATGACATTAAATGACTCGAACAATAACAAAATAATAGGCTAAGGATGTCGGAATAAGTGAGTATAAACCGTACTTATCAATAAATATTTCATAAATGTTATGAAATATGTTTCATTATTATTGTTACACATGGCATGATTTAATTAAACTTTATTTGTCCAAATATGATTTGATATTATAATTTTAATATATTTAATTGGATTAAATTTTTATAATTGGACAAAAATGCCCTTTAAAGTCGGCTAAGGGGAATTAAAAGGAATTTTTTTTTGTTTTCTTCTCTATTCTCCACCCATGGCCGAAAACTTAACACCAAAATGGGTCTCAAATTTTGTTTGAAGAATCCATGAAGAAATGAAGGAAAATCAAGAAAAAAAGGTTTAGGAAACAAGAGATTAAAGGTAATATACTTTAACCCTAAGCTTGGAAATTTAGTTTCTTGTTTCTTGATGATCTAGAAAGGTTCTAGGGTCCCTTTAATTCTGGAAAATTGGGGCTTTTGGTTGTGGATGATGAATTGGAAGTGTTGATGCATGTGTGAAGTAGTTTTAAATGGAATTAGTGTAATTATTGTCCAATTTATTCATTTGATGACATGTTGTAATTCTAGAGTGTTATGACCACTCTTGTAACACCTAGAATTGTTCTTGGGTGCTTCATGTGTGGTGACTTTGATTGGTGTTGTGGATTAATTGGATTAATCTTAAAAATTGGATTTAAAGCATGAAATTTGGCAAAAATGGTTTCTGGATCAAATCTGGAAGCTTACTGATTTTTTTGATGATAAAT
This sequence comes from Zanthoxylum bungeanum, assembly GCA_019454045.1. Taxonomy (NCBI): domain Eukaryota; kingdom Viridiplantae; phylum Streptophyta; class Magnoliopsida; order Sapindales; family Rutaceae; genus Zanthoxylum; species Zanthoxylum bungeanum. The sequence goes on along the minus strand of SKCR01051670.1, from coordinate 125,713 downwards.
GTGTTTTGTGAATGTTTTGGATGTGTTTTGGGTGTTGGAACAATTTCCGGAAATTATTTCCGAGTTGAAATAAGCAAAAACGCGAAAAACGGCGTTCTTTTGAGTCAACCGGGTGACGACTGCCCAAACAGTGAATTTGTCAGTGTTCTGGCAGCCCATGAACTGCACTAACACTATTGGGGCTGACATGGGCAGTCCCCATAAGTGTTGGGTGGTCAGTTCGGTCAAAAACGCGTTTTGCGTCATTTTACGGAAAAAAAGTTTTTCGTAAAAGTTTCGCGACGTTTCATATATATTTATGTCGTTATTTGATATCGAATAAATAGGTTCATGCGAAATATGAATAAATTATTTATATTAGATATTGAATAATTTATTCGGTAATTTGAAAAGTTTTTTAAAATTACGATTTCGCTCGAACCGCGCTTCCGCCGCGCCCATCGCCCAAAACCCCAACAGTACGTCCACCTAAGATTTTCGTATTTTTTCAAACACATTGTGTGCTCTATTACTACCTACGATTTTTTAATAAAATCTTGCATATTTATTCTTCATCATTGTACATATATATTGCACAAGTAAATTTTTTTCTTCAATTTCATCTCTTGCTTTTCATCTTATAATTATTTATGTTTTGTAACGTTGAGAGAGAAGAAGATGGAGGGAAGAGAAGAGGGGAACATTTGAAGGAAGAATAAGGGTAAGATGATCTAAAATGAGGTTTGATGATTAGAATAGATTAAAAAAAAAAAACATAATAATGATTATTTGAGAAAATAGTCCCTAAAATTTACGTAGTTTAATTATTTTACTTAATTCATTATCAATATACACGGGAATCAGATCAGAAAACACATCATGGAGGCATTCAAGATGTTTGTTTTATATATGTATTACATTATATTTAAAGGAGCCAATATGATTAGATAAGATAACAAATCCAATTTTTACACCAACTCAACTTAACATTAAATCTTAATATGCTATTCAGTAACCGTGTATGTAGTTTCACGAACATGACAAAAGAAAACACAAAGAAAGAATTAATGTAACCCTAAAACTAGTAAAAAGCATTCTCTAATTCTCTTATACGTATGTGTGTTAGCCAAAAAAACAAAAAAAGTGTTGGCAAAAATATTCCTGTTAAGTCTGAATATTGTGGCTGCAACACAAGCCAGCAGTCGGCTAGCTAGCTAGGTTTCTTTGATTTTGCCGGATCGCATACATTGAATGGCAAAATGACAAGAGGCATATGAGATGCAATTGACTGATGAGGGCAATTTAATGCATCTTTAAATTGGGCAACCTTATAATCAATTAGAATGCCAGTAACTGTTGCTCTCACTACGTAGTTTACATGGGGGCCGGGAAATTCCCCAGACAAGTTCCAATTTTTTTTAATGAGGATGGGTTTCTATCTTAAAGATAATAAAAGACTGAAATTGTTATAATATTTTTTTATTTTATCATTTTTTCACTAGAAATTTCAAAGGTGTATCAATTTTCATTTTTGAATATGAAAATTTGATAATTATTTTCAAGATTTCGGATAAAAAATTATACACTTATATATATTTAGGTGGAAAATTGATAATTTTCCATTAATTACAACCCTTCAACTAAAGGGCTCATGATGAATAAATCATGGATGTTTTAAATAATTTGTACTTAATCATGTACAGACTGCTACACTGAAACTGAAATCTCACAATAATTAGGTCAAATTTTCACATCCGATGATTCAGGAGGATGATAAAGTAATATGTCAGAAATTTTTGGGTTTTTTATTTTTCTTATTTTTTTAGAATGGTAAAAATTGAGTATAGTTTAAATAAATTTTTTAACCTATACTTTTATTAAGATTTGAAGACGAGTTGTCAGCCAATAATAATAATAATAATCCGCCAATGTGGGGCGTCGAAATTTTTTTGAGTATCCCAATAGTTAGAATAAGAAAAAAATAAATAATAATTGGCAAATAAATGAAATTTTCTTATATTGAATAGTATGTTTGTCAGTTGTCACCACTGCCCCATAAAATACGTTTAACATACACGTGTTAATAAGGGTTAACTCAATTGTGTGTTCCGAATAATCGTTAAACAGTAAACTAACATGCAATTCAATGAATAAAAAAAAACCAGAAAAACCAATTAAAATTATACAAAACCCTAAAACTTGCCTGGAAAAATTCGATGAAATGCAGTCCAAGTCGAGATAGATCTCTGTCCTTAAGAACTTATTAGCCTCCGTCACTGGTGCTTCACGGATTCGAATTGGCTAATGTTTTCCCAGGATAACTTGGTTACTTCTTGTTCAATGAGCACTCTTTCACAAGTATTTGAACTAGGATTTGGTGGAACTCTCTCTCAAAAGCAAATGGAAAACAATGACACTCAAAAAACGAATTTCCTCTATATCTCTTGTAGTTGGATAACATGCTCTTTTATAAGGCATGTAAGGGTGCCAATGAGGTGCAACCCTCCAAAGGGTTGTACCACTCTCATGCACCCATTGCATTCAAAAGACATATATATCCTTTTATGAATATTTAGAAGAATTTCCAACAATCCCCCACAATTCTTTAAATATTAATGTAGACACTTGAGAGAGTTACCATGAACTAAAGCTGCATCGAAATAGGTAGCTTTCGCCTTGAACCTTTCCTAGTGAATGACAATCGGATTTACTTGGCAAACCAGTGACCCATAGTCTTGAACTGTTATGCCGTTGGTGTAAACCAAGACAATTGCCAACACATAGCTTTAATTCGACCATTTTCCCGTTCTACGGTTGTGTTCATTTTGGCCCTGAACAACGGTCCTGGATTCATCAAGTATTTTAGGGTAACTCGCCTTTAAAAGTTCCCATGGAAGCGGCCTCACTTCTTACTTGAAATAGGTGATCTACTATCAAGAGGTAATCTGTCTTTACCCACATTAGGACTCATCTCCTAATATAGTGATCATTAAAAGCATTAGCTTATCCTAACCAATGACAGACAGCACTCAGCGTCATTATCGGAATGGGAAAGAGTACAAAACTCTTCAGTGCTTGTTTTGAATTGCACAAAGTTTCAGTTGTCCCTTTTGAACCTAGATCTTGGGATCTCCAGTCAGCTAGGTTGGGTTTCCACAGTGACAATTCTTAATTTATAGGCTTCAAGCTCATTCCCCTCGATGACTTCTCAACTTGCTCTCGAGGTAAACCTTTAGTTAGTGGATCCCCTAGGTTTTCCTTCGACTTAACATAATCGATCGTTATTATGCCACTTGAGAGCAGTTGACGTATAGTATTATGTCTCCGACGTATGTGTCGAGACTTACCATTATACATTGTATTTTGGGCTCTCCCAATAGCCTATTGGCTATCACAATGTATGCTAATCGCTGGCACCGGTTTGGGCCAACTAGGAATATCCTCCAGGAAGTTTCTAAGCCATTCTGCTTCTTCCGCTGTTTTGTCTAACGCTATGAACTCTGATTCCATAATAGACCGGGCAATACATGTTTGCCTCGAGGATTTCCATGACACGGCTGCATTACCAAGTGTGAAAACAAATCCACTCGTAGATTTGGAATCCACCGTATCAGATATCCAGTTAGAATCGCTGTATCCCTCTAATACAGCGAGATATCTCTCGTAATGTAGCCCATATTTTGAAGTTTCTCTCAGATACCTCAAAACTTTTACTATGGCTTTCCAGTGGTTATGTCCTAGATTGCTCGTCTATCTGCTAAGCCGGTTCACAGCTTGAGCGATATCAGGTCGTGTGCAACTCGTGAGATACATCAGACTTCCAATGATTCTCGAATACTCTAACTACGATACGCTTGAGCCAATATTATTTGATAGATTAAGAGTTAGGTCCACAGGGGTTCTAGCCACATTTAGATCCCCTTTGATATATTTATCAAGTATCTTCTTAATATAATGAGTCTAAGATAATATATATCCGTCTGATGTCCTAGAAATCTTAATTCCTAGGATCACATCAGCTACTCCCAAATCTTTCATATCAAATCTGCTGGATAACACATTTTTGGTAGATTGAATCATTTCATGATTACTACCAATTATCAGCATATCGTCTACATAGAGACACACAATGACATATCCTCTTTGAGTTGATTTGGTGTACACACACTTATCACACTCATTGGTTTTGAACCCACTTGACAACATCTCTTTGTCAAATTTCTCATGTCATTGTTTAGATGCTTGTTTTAATCCGTATAAGGATTTTACAAGTTTGCACACCTTCTATTCTTGTCCAGAAACACTAAACCCTTCTGGTTGTTCCATGTAAATCTCTTCATCCAATTCACCATTCAAGAATGCCGTCTTTACATCCATGTGATGTATTTCAAGACCAAATATAGCTGCTATGGCTATGAGCATTCTTATCGATGTGATACGAGTCACTGGTGAATATGTGTCAAAGTAATCAAGGCCTTCCTTTTGTCTATAACCTTTTATGACAAGTCTTGCCTTGTACTTGTCTATTGATCCATCCATTTTCATCTTCCTTTTGAATATCCATTTGTAGCCCAGTGGCTTACAACCTGGTGGAAGATCAACCAACTCCCAAGTATGGTTCTGTAATCTCACTTTTAATAGCCTCTTTCCACAGAGGTGCCTCCGGAGAAGACATAGCTTCTTTATAGCTTTGAGGCTCATTTTCTAACAAGTATGTCAGAAAATCGGGACCAAACGACTTAGACGTTCTAGTTCTTTTGCTACGTCTAGGCTCGATTGTCTCAGCATTTACACGTTGATCTGATTCTTGGTCAACCCGATCACTGTCCTTGACAGTATCAATTGTTCTTTTGAGAGACTCTGTTCTTTGTCTTTCCTTACAAGGAAACGTCTCTTCAAAAAATATCGCATTCCTTGACTCAATTATCATATTCGGATTGATGTCAGGAATCTTAGACTTGTGTACCAAGAATCGATACGCACTACTGTTGCGAGCATATCCAATGAAAATGCAATCAACAGTTTTGGGTCATATTCTAACCTTCTTAGGTTTATGAACCATTACCTTGGCAAGACACCCCCACACTTTTAGATATTTGTAGGAAGGTACGTGACCTTTCCACAACTCATATGGTGTCTTGTCCAATCTTATGTGAGGAAGTTTGTTTAGAACGTAGTTCGCGGAAAGCAAAGCTTCCACCCACAGGTTCTGGGGTAAACCCGAACTCGTCAACATGGCGTTCATTGTTTCTTTCAACGTTCGGTTTTTAGGCTCCGCAATCCCGTTCTGTTGAGGAGAATAAGGAGCAGTGGATTCATGAATAATTCCGTGCACAGAACAATATTCACCGAATGGTGAAACATATTCACCACCTCTATCACTCCTGATTCTTTTGATTTTCTTGCCAAGTTGATTTTCAACTTCGTTCTTATAGTGTACGAAGCTCTCAATCGCTTCAGCTTTGCTCCTCAGCAAGTACACATAACAGAATCTTGTGCTGTCATTGATAAAAGTGACAAAGTACTTTTTACCGCCTCTTGTTTGCACAATATTCATGTCACACACGTCAGTGTGTACAAGTTCTAAACGTTCAGAACTGCGTTCTATAGAATGAAATGATGTTCTATGCATTTTTGCTTCAACTCATGCCTCACACTTATGTTGGCTATCAATTGCAAATTTAGGTATAAGGTCCATGTTAATTAATTTATGCATGGCATCATAATTAACATGTCATAACCTCACATGCCATACATTTTGTGACTCAATAATATAAGCAGAAGTACTAGCTTTATTAATAGCATGATTGATAGTCATTATATTTAGCTTGAAAAGACCCTCAGTTAGGTATCATTTTCCTACATACATATCATTCTTAGTCATTACAAACTTATCAGAAACAAATACAAACTTAAAACCTGCCTTACTAAGGAGAGAGCCCGAGACCAAGTTCTTCCGAATATCTGGAATATGCAGTACATTCTTTAATGTTAGCTCCTTTCTGAATTTCATCATCAGAACCACTATGCCTTGTCCAACCACCTGAGAGGTAGACTAGTTTCCCATTGTCAGATGATTGCCGTCATCGACCTTCTGATACATGGAAAACATCTTACTATCTGCACAGATATGACGAGTTTCCCCAGTGTCTACCCACCATTCTCTCGGATTCCCAACTATGTTGGCTTCTGTTACCACTGTTGATAGTTCCATCTCTGAGATCTCATCAGTCAGCTGCTCACCTTCAGTGACATGGGCCTCATTTTTCTTTTTCTTGCCCTTGTCCTGAGACTTATTGTTTCTACAGTCCTTTGACATATGACCGCTCTTTCAACAATTGTAGCATTTCCCCTTGAACTTCTTGTTCGCTTGGGAAGAATCAGCTCCATTGTTCTTTCTCTTCTTGCTACCATTTACACCCTCAATGATGTTGGCCTTAGACTCCATAGTCTTGTAGTTGGCCTTCTCGGACTTCCTATTGTCATCCTCGATTCTCAATCGAACACTAAGGTCTTCAAGGCTCATCTGCTTCTTTTTGTGTTTCAGATAGCTCCTGAAGTCCTTCCATGATGGAGGTAACTTTTCAATTATAGCGGCCACTTGAAACATCTCACAGAGTTTCATTCCCTCATCCAGTATTTCATGAATGATCAATTGCAGTTCACCCAACTGAGACATCACCGTTCTTGAATCTACCATCTTGTAGTCCAGGAATATACCCACGACAAATTTCTTTTATCCGACATCCTCGGTTTTATATTTCTTCTCGAGAGATTCCCAAGAATCTTCGCAGAAGTCATGCCTTGGTACACATTATACATGATATTATCAAGACCACCCAAAAGGTAGTTCTTGCACAGGAAGTCTCCAGACAGCCATGTCTGTTCTCGCAGTTCCTTGGCCATTTCCGATTCACCCTCCACAGGATCCGGAGGATCTTTGAGGAAATTGGCCAACTGGAGAGTTGTCAGGTAGAACAACATTTTGCTCTGCCACTGTTTGAAATTTGCCCCACCAAATTTCTCCGGCTTTTCTCCATGAGAGACCGGTATTGTGATGTTTCCGCTAGCCATTTGTAACTGGAAAATTCAACAGGGTCAATTAGTCTACAAAAGACAAATTGCACAACGATCAACGAATGATCTTGTTCAAAGTGATATTCTAGGCAACCACTTGTTGTTCTATTGGACGGTGGTTCCAATGAACACAGGTCCTTGAATTTCAACTAAAGATTCTTTAGAAAAATGAATAAACGAATATTCCCAGAGGACGAGGGGGGTCCGGAGTAACCACTTAAATCCCTGACCACTTAGGCTCTTATCGCCTTTTTGATAGAATATTCTTTAAACACTTTTCCAATAGGATCTATTAGCAATTCAAACCCAGAACTACACTTATTCAATAGCACAAACAATATACGATATGTGTAGATATATGTGTAAGTGTCAATCAAGATTGGATGGAATTTCTTGTGTATGATTACACTTTAAATTCTCATCCAAGTATGCAACACACAATCAAATTCAACTTTATCACTATGTGTATGCTTGTGATAATTGAACAACCTAATAATAACTTAAATCTATACTACCAAGATTAATGTGTTACAGTATATGATTTACTAAGTTAATATTAATTTAAGTTCGCAGTTTATAATAATTCCAGGACTATTTCGTTAGTGTCGCGTTCGTATCTACGTTCGAATGAGACTGTCCAGTGTGTGTACGTTCGTGTTGCGTTTGATAACGCGTTCGAACGAAGTGTTTCCAGAGAGTTCATGTTCGAGTAGCGTTTGATAACGCGTTCGAACAGAATGATTCTAGAGAGTTCATTTTCGTATAACGTTCGAAAACGCATTCGAACGGAATGATTCCAGAGAGTTTGCGTTCGAGTTGCGTTTAGGACGCGTTTGAACGAACTAAGTCCGAAGGTCTACGTTCGAGTTACGTTTAAATACTAGTTCGAACGTTCTTAGGCAGAAGGCTTGCGTTCGAGTGGCGTTTGAAGACGCGTTCGAACGTTCTTACGAAATTTCAGATTTAAGCCTTTGCGTTCGTCGGACGTTCGAACGCCCTACGGGTTTTTCATGCACAGTCCGTATTTTTCCAGAAAATTTTCTAACCTAGCATGCGAATTACTATCTAACAACACTAGATTTAATAAGTTCTTAAGATTGTGGTCCGAATAATCGTTAAACAGTAAACTAACATGCAATCCAATGAATAAAAAAAACCAGAAATACCAATCAAAATTATACAAAACCCTAAAACTTGCACATTAAACAAAAACCTAGAAAAATTCGATGAAATGTAGTCCAAGTCGAGATAGATCTCTGTCCTTAAGAACTTATTAGCCTCCGTCACTGGTGCTTCACGGATTCAAATTGGCCAATGTTCTCCCATGATAACTTGGTTACTTCTTGTTCAAGAAGCACTCATTCACAAGTATTTGAACTAGGATTTGGTGGAACTCTCTCTCAAAAGCAAATGGAAAACAATGACACTCAAAAAATGGATTTCCTCTATATCTCTTGTAGTTGGATAACATGCTCTTTTATAAGGCATGGAAGGGTGCCAATGGGGCACCCCTTGGGGTGGGGTGCAACCCTCCAAAGGGTTGTATCCCTCTCATGTACCTATTGCCCAAAAGACATATATATCCTTTTATGAATATTTAGAAGAATTTCCAACAAATTGATAAAAACAAAGTAGGTCTCGGGTTTGTGTCTTGGTTTCCATTCTTCAAGGTGTCGTAAGTGAATAAAGAATTCATATAAATCCTTGGCCTTGTTCTATTAGTCTACTAACCTTGTTTTTACAGCCTTTAGATATGATTCTATCAGTATTTGGACTTTGTTTTCATCTCATTCGAGGACTAGTCAGTGGTGATCCATCAAAGCGAAAACTAGCCTCTATACAAGCAATAAGGGCGAATGAATGTATGTGTAATTTAGGGGTGTTCGAGGTACGGTTCGGGTCGGTTTTTTTATTTTATACTTCAAACCGCGCGGGTTGGCGGTTTGGGAAATTAGAAACCGAAACCGCAAATTTGATAAGGAAAATCGCAGCGGTTTAGATCGGCGGTTCATCAGTTTGAGCGGTTCGGGTCAACGGTTTGGATTAGAATTTTTTTAAAAAAAATTTGTGTGTTTTCACATAATAATTGAAGAGAAAAATACATAACTTTCATTTATATATTGCATATTGTCATATGATCATTAACTATCTTAAATTTCATGATTAAAGAAGAAAAAAAATAATGTCTAATTTAAACGCGGGTCGGCGGTTTAGGCGGTTCGGGTCATAATTTTTGGTTTGTGCGGTTCGGGTCGCAATTTGGGTCAAAACCGCGCACCGACCCAAAATTTATTATTCGATTCAGGTTGACCCAAAATCATTTTCAATATTTTTTCAAACGCGCGGTTCGGTTTGGGTCAGGTCGGGTTGCGGTTTGAACCGAAACCATGCACACCCCTAGTGTAATTATTCGCAGGTGAGTAAATTCCGTAAATAATGCTATTCACATTTTTATAAAATGAGGACACCTGCTAAAATATCACATTAAAATATATATTTTGTCTGTTAGTATATTGGAGTTCGTGTTTTTTTAATCTTTTAGCAGAGCATCCCCATTTTATCAAGAATCATAAACATCAAATTAGTAGAGTCGGAGATCAATAAAAAACCCAAACCAAATAAATAATACGACAATATATAACAAAAGACACAAAATTTATATGATTATGCACTTGACCTACGTTCACAAGAGAAAAATATTGAAGTTGTATATTCTTGAGAGTGATTACAATAAGATGAGTCCCCTCTCTTTTGAATCCATTTCTTCTATTTATAGATACTCAAATGTGGTTTTATGCTATTCTCATTATTATAGGATCACGAGCTTGGAAGTTAAAAGGAGATGATTGGAGTTGTATGGGTGGTTACTAGCTTGGTAGTGGAGGTGGTTACAAGAGAAGAAAATAAAATTCACTCGTCAAGGATGGCATCATTTCACCAATCTCATAACTCCAAGGACATTCCAAAATTGACCTCGTTACTTCGTAGCCATTGGTCTTGTATTCATTTGATCATCTTTAGCGTCTGATCATCATTGTTGAGGTCATACTCAAATGAGATCGTCCTTAGCATCTGTTCGTCTTCAGTGTCTAATCTTCTTTAACCTCTGATCATTTTTAGCGTTTGCTCACTTTTATTGAGGTTATACTCAAATGAGATCATGATTATTCTTACAGTATGATTCTTTTTAGCCTCTTCTCATCCTTATCATTATTGGGATTCCAGCTGTTGAATTCATATTGTATTTCAACTGACTGTTGAAGACAGCTTCATGCCACTGGCGCCGAAAGCAAGCATGACTTGCATGGCCAGAGCAGCTGGCAAACCTTGTGTGTGTGTGTGCTGGCAAACCGCGTGACACTGTTCATGCGGTTTGATCAGCTATAAATTGAGCCAAGGATCATTAGTTTCAACATCCCAAAGTGAGTGTAAGCTCCAAGTAGAGAGCTTGAGAGTGTGTGAGGTTTTTTGTTAAGTTTCTAGTTGTAAACTTGAATTTTATTCTTGTAGTAATAAAATTACAATTCGGTTTTTCCTAAAAAACACTCTAAAGTGATCGGTGAATCACAACAAGTGGTATCAGAGCTTTGGTTCTTCATTGGGATCGAAAAACCGAAGAACGGAGTTTGGTTCGGAAAATTCGAGTTCCGGAAAAGTTGTCAAAAATTCCTTTTGAGGGTACCATCAGCTAGTTCACGTCGAGACGAGCACGGTGGTATTTTCCGGCGACCGAATCGACGTCCACAGCATCCGCACGTGCCGCACGCGCCAACCAGTGCCGTCTTCACGCGCCTCACTCGCAGACACGCTCCGCGCGTGTGGCTGAAGGTTGAAGACGATCCGCGTGGCCGCCACGTCAGCGACCAGTCAGCGCACAGTCAGCGCCATGTCAGCGCCCAGTCAGCGCACAGTCAGCGCCACGTCATCGCCCAGTCAGTAGACACGTCATCGGCCACTTCAGCGCCACATCATCCGCCACGTCAGCAAACCGGTCCCACTTGCCACATCAGTAGTGCCACGTCAGCAGCCTAGTAAATTTCATTTAGCCCCCTGAAGTTTTGAAATTTACAGTTTTACCCCAGAACTTTTAGGAATTTACAAATCAGCCCCTGTGTCGGATTTAGACCAACGAAGTGTCTATTCCACGATTTTCGACCGTTCCGGACGCAACGGTGACCTCAGATTTGTGAAATTCAGCCCCAATTTTATTGTATTTACATTTTAAACTTTAAAATTTAAAATGAAAATTGGAGATTCGTCTTCTGGTGCAATGATTTAATTGGCTGCAACTAATTACTCCATCTGGAGACCTCGGATGATAGATTTTTTACATTGCAAAGATTTGTTTGATGTCATCGAGTTGAAGGGAGTGAAACCAGAGTCTGTTAAGGAGTATGACTGGAATAAACTCAACAACAGAACTTTGGGTCAGATTAGGCAGTGGATCGGTCACAATGTCTTCCACCACGTAGCACAGGATTCAGATGCTTACGGGATGTGGATAAAGCTGGAAGACATGTTCCAGGCCAAGACAGCTCAGAATAAAGCCCTGTTAATGAGGTGTATGGTGAACCTGAAGCTACAGAGTGGAACTTCCGTTGCAGAACACACCAACGAGTTCCAGAGCCTGGTGAACCAGTTGTCTGCAGTAGACATGCAGCTGGGAGATGAAGTTCAAGCCCTCTTACTACTCAGTTCCCTTCCTGATAGCTGAGAGACATTGGTGGTTACTCTCAGCAATTCCGCTCCAGGAGGTAAAGTTACCATGCCTATGGTAAAAGATGCCCTGTCGAATGAGGAGTCCAGGAGAAAAGATGTTGGCTCAGAACAGACAGAAGCCTTCGTCACAGAGACTCGAGGAAGACATCAAGGAAAAGACGGAGAGAGAGGCAGAAGCACAACCAGGGGTAGATCCTCAGATGGAAGGAAACCTACCTATAAGTGCTACCATTATGGCATTGTAGGCCACCTAAAGAAGAATTTCCGAAAACTGCAACGAGAGCAGAGGGAAGGCAATCACCAGCCGAAGAATGACGAAGGAGAGACACTGGTCGTTGTCCAAGCAGATGTAGCAATATGCTCCATACATGAAGAGACATGCCTTCACAATGCAACCCAAGATGTTGAGTGGGTGGTAGATACTGCAGCATCCTACCACGTCACTCCTCACAGAGATTTCTTCACAACATACAAAGTAGGAGACTTTGGAGCAGTGAAGATGGGAAATATCAGTTCCTCTGGGATAGTAGGAATTGGTGATATTCAGTTGCGGACAAATGTCGGGTGTACATTGACCTTGAAGGATGTCCTGCATGTTCCAGAACTTCGGCTGAATGTACTCTCGGGGATAGCTCTTGACAAATAGGGCTATGAAAATCACTTCAGAAATGGCACATGGAGAATGACAAAAGGTGTCATGGTTGTCGCCCGAGGACATGTTTGCGGCGCACTATACAAGACTCATGTGAAGATTTGTGCAGACAGCCTCAAAGTAGCTGAAAAAGAGGCTTCTCAAAAATTGTGGAACCGGAGACTCAGACACATGAGTGGGATAGGGTTGTCTACCCTGAACAAGAAGGAGCTTACCAAGGATGCTGCACGAGGTCCTTGCAACCACTACTTAATTGGTAAGCAACGCAGAGTCTCATTTGATTTCTCTTCAGAGAGAAGATCAGAGTTGCTCAGTCTGGTGCACTCTGATGTTTGTGGTCCCTTGGAGGTTGATTCATTGGGCTGTAACAAATATTTTCTGACTTTCATTGATGATGCTTCACGAAAAATCTGGGTGTATTTCCTCAAGACGAAGGATCAGGTCCTAGATCGGTTCAAGCTGTTCCACGCCATGGTAGAGCATGAAACAGGGAAGAAGCTGAAGTGCCTTCGCACAGACGATGGAAACAAGTACAGTTCCAGGGAGTTCGAAGCCTACTGCATGAGACATAACATTCGACATGAGAGAACTGTTACACATACTCCACAACAAAATGGTGTCGCTGCAAGTATGAACCGCACCATTATGGAGAAAGTCAGAGGAATGATCAGTATGGCTAAGCTGCCAAAGCCATTCTGGGGAGAAACTGTTCGTGCTGCCTGTTACCTGATAAACAGATCACCATCTGAACCGTTGAACTTGGAGATTCCGGAGAAATTATGGTCTGGTAAGAATCCCTCCTACACTCACCCTAGAGTATTCGGTTGTTTAGCCGTTGTACATGTATCCAATGAGCTCATGGAGAAGCTCGATGCAAGGACAACTTCATGTATATTCCTAGGCCATGGAGATGAAGAATTTGGATACAGACTATGGGATCTGAAGGAAAAGATGGTCATCAGAAGCCAAGAAGTAGAGTTTCTTGAAGACCGAACAATTGAAGACATTGAAATGCCCAGAATGTCTTCCAATACCAGTGCCAACAGAAATCCAGACCCAGCACCAGCACAATTGGCCACAGATATGGTGCACGAGGAAATTCCAGAAGCAGAACCAGAGGAGGCAAATGAGGATGTTGAGCAGGAGGAGACACAACCTGTTCCATCGGAGATTACAGAAGAAAGTGTTGAGCAGGGGGAGCCGCAACCCACTCCACTAGAAGCTACAAGATCATTCACAGAGATGGATGATGATAGACCTCCTAAAAACAGTGGACCTCAGACAAGAAGATCTGAGCGAGGCAGGATTCCATCAACTAGATATCCGGGATCCGAATATATTTTGCTTACTGATGTGGGGGAGCCAAAGAGTTTCCCAAAGGCAAAAAGGCATTGAGGAACAAATGGGTGAAGAAACATGACAGCAAAACTGTGCAGAGACACAGTGGATTGTACTATGCAGAGACATAGCAGGAGAATACTGTACAGAGATGCAGTGAAGTATGCTGTGCAGAGACACAGCCGACATGTCCACAAAGGAACGATGATCGGGACAAGCTAGAGTTGTGCAGAGACATAACCGGGATAGCTGTCAGATGACGACTGTTTCAGATACAGAGAACTACGATTGGCTTAATCCCAACTCAGGGTACGTAGGCAGTCATACAGATGCAGCCAGGGGAGGATCCTTTGGAGGATCCGTTTTGGATGATTGATGGTCGGCTCAGATTTTGGGCAAATCTTCACCGAGGGGGAGATTTGTTGAAGACAGCTTCATGCCACTGGCGCCGAAAGCAAGCTTGACTTGCATGGCCAGAGCAGCTGGCAAACCTTGTGTGTGTGTGTGTGCTGGCAAACCGCGTGACACTGTTCACGCGGTTTGATCAGCTATAAATTGAGCCAAGGATCATTAGTTTCAACATCTCAAAGTGTGTGTAAGCTCCAAGTAGAGAGCTTGAGAGTGTGTGAGGTTTTTTGTTAAGTTTCTAGTTGTAAACTTGATTTTTATTCTTGTAGTAATAAAATTACAATTCGGTTTTTCCTCAAAAACACTCTAAAGTGATCGGTGAATCACAACTCACCAAATTTTTTTAAGGAAAAAAAAAAGACAAAAACTATGCTTTTTTTTTTAAAAAATAAAATAAAAATTGACATTATTGAACCTAATCCACTGATAATATTTTATTTATAAATATTTGGTAATATAACACTCATCTTTAATATTAAAATATTGGTTAAAAAATACATTCACTACAAGAAAAATGATTTTTAGCGTCTAAAGATTTAACGTCACCGAGAAAATCGTCGTCAAATCTATAGTTTAGCATCGCCAAAATCTTGCGACGCTAAAATTAATAATATCTTACGCCGTCAGAAGCACCGGCGCTAAAATTACAATAGTTAGTGTCGCCAACTCACTTTCAACTAGGGGTTTTGGTTTAAGATTCATTTATTCATTCGTTCATTCGATTCAATTCGCTTTAAAGCGAATACAGGTTTGAAAAAATGGATTCGTTTAATAAATGGGTCAATTCGATTTGATTCGTTTATTAAACGAATCAAATACGAATTTAAGCTCGTTTATTCGTTTATGATTCGTTTTATTATTTTCTTTTACTAATTATTGTTATTTTTCAATTGAAATTAAAAAAATTATAGCTAATTACCATAGAAAAAATAATATTATCGATATTTGGTGAGATATTTTTAGTAAATATATTAATTACATATTTCATATGTATATATTTATGAAAAAATAATATAAATAAATTATGATAAATTATGTTATTAAATAATATCATGACTAAACAAATATTCGTATTCGATTCGTTTAATAAATGAATCGAATACGAATCATAATATTAGGATTCGTTCAATAAACAAATCAAATATGAATCCATCATATTTTGATTCGATTCATTTAGGATTCGATACAAATTCGATTCGTTGATTCGTTTTGCCACCCTTACTTTCAACATAAAAAAATTATGACATTTAATGTCGTTATCTAATTTTCGACGGTAAATATGAATAATCGTTAACATTTAGTGTTGAATAAAAATAGTGACGCTATATGTCAAAAATTTATGCCTCGCTAACTATATTCGACGCTAAAGATTACAATATTTAGCGTCGATACCTAACTTCGGCACTAAATACATTTAGTGTCGACTTTTCCCGGTGATGCTAAAAAATCTTCAAAAATATCACCTACCCATGACCCTCTTCTTCTATTTATTCATTTTTCTTCAAATACCCATGTAAAAAATACTCATTTTCACCATTTTTAACCACAATCTAACACTAAGCTAATTAAGGTATATATTTCTCTAATGTATCACCCTTATTATAGTAATTTATTTACCCATTATGTATTATTGAGTAAATCCCCTAAAATTAGGGTTTAGAATTTAATTAAGTAAATATTTAATTTATGAATTAAGCTAATTAATGTATATATATTTCTCTAATGTATCACTATTATTGTAGTAATTTATTTACTCATTATGTATTTTTGAGTAAATCCCCTAAAATTAGGTTAATATTTAGTTTATGAAAAGCTAATTAACATATGTATTTTCTCCAATGTATCACTATTATTACAGTAATTTGTTTACCCATTATGTTTTTTTGAGTAAATCCCCTAGAATTAGAGTTTAGAATTTAATTAGGTAAATATTTTAGTTTATGAAAAGCTAATTAAAGTATGTATTTTCTCTAATGTATCATTATTATTGTAGTAATTTATTTACCCATTATGTATCTTAAGTAAATCCCATAAAATTAGAGTTTAGAATTAATTAGGTTAATATTTTAGTTTATGAAAAGCTAATTAAAATATGTATTTTCTCTAATGTATCATTATTATTGTAGTAATTTGTTTACCCATTATGTATTTTTGAGTAAATCCCCTAAAGTTAGGGTTTAGAATTTAATTAGATAAATATTTTAGTTTTTGAATTGAATTGGTGATGCATATAATCTTAATTACTCTAATAATTTTTTTACTCATTATGTATTTTGAGTAAATCCCTTGAAATGAGGGTTTAAAATTAATTAGTTAAATATTAAATGTATGTATATAATTGATAGTGCAAATAATTAATATGGATAATTATGTATGTATGTATGTATGTATGTATAGGGTTTGATTTTGGATTACTATTTAATTGGTAAGTGAATATATTGTACATACATCAATTTTAATTAACTTATCATTTTGTTATATTTTTATAGATATTTTTTTTGATATGGATAGAAGTAAGATGATCGTGCCTAATAAATTGAGTATCGAATATCGTAAAAGGGTGGAAGAATTTATGGAAGCAGTGAAACCAGTTGCTGATGCGGAAGGTCATGTGCGTTGTCAATGTAATAACTGTTTGAACAGGAGAAAGAAGCATTTGAGCGAAGTTATTGATCACTTATATATGCCGAAAATTTCAACGACCTATCGAACGTGGGTTTACCATGGAGAAAAATACAACTTTGACTCCCACTATACACATTCAAAAACTAGTATCAGTTATCACGAGCATCGTCAAGAAAATGATGATGATGATATGATTGTTGCTTTTCATGACTTGCAAGGTTCGACATTTGATGGAGAAACATCACATCCGAAGGAGAACGACAGACAGAAAATATTTAGTCAATTACTTGAAAAAGCTAAAAAGATATCATTTGATGGTACTGATATGACAACTTTAAACTTTGTTGTCAAGTTACTCCACATTAATATAAGTAATGGAATGGTCGATAAAAGTATTGATATGATGTTAGAGTTGCTTGGAAAGATGTTACCAGCTGATACAAAATTTCTAAAATCATATTATGAGGCGAAAAAATATTACGTGATTTCAGATCGGGATATGAGTCGATACACGCCTGTAAGTATGATTGTGGATTATTTCGAACAGTGTATGAATTCATTGAGAATTCTCCAATCTGTGGAGAAATTCGGTATGAGATCCATGGTACTAGGAATAAGGCACCTCAGAAGGTGTTGCGTTATTTTCCATTGACACCTAGAATATAAAGATTATTTATGTCACGTCACACCACATCTGACATGAGATGGAATTATGATAAGAGAGTTGGTGATGAGGGCATTTTTAGACATCCTGTTGATGCAACCGAGTGTAAAGATTTTGATGATATGTATCCGTATTTCACTGAGGACCCTCGTAATTTTTAATTAGGCCTCACATCTGATGGTTTTAAGCTTTTTGAAAACAAGTATAACTCTTACAGTATATGGCCTGTGGTAATTGTACCTTATAACTTATCACCGTGGAAGTGTATGAAAGACTCTTTCATGTTCATGTCCTTAATTATATTGGCTTCATGTTCTCTCAGTAAATATATTAATGTTTACTTGAGGCCATTAATTGAATAGTTACATACATTATGGAATATTGGTGTATTTACCTATGATGCTGTTACTGAGCATTATTTTCAAATGTACGCGACGTTACTGTGGACTATTAACGACTTTCCTACTTATGGTTATCTATCTGGGTGGAGTATTAAGCGTTATATGGCATATTCAGTGTGTGCAAGTGATACATCTTCACAATGTTTGCGGAAATATATTGGATATACAAGCCACATAAGATTTTTTTGACCTTAGTCATCCCTGGAGGAGAAGTAAATTATTTAACGATCGTCCAGAATCTAGAAGCATGCACAACGATTTATCTAAATTTGACATACTTTGCCAACATCAGAGACTCGCAATTACCATGTCCGGGAAGCATCCTAATAGTAAAGATGTTCATGGCAGACGTCGACCTGAAGAGTTGAACTGGACGAGAATGAGCATTTTCTTCGAGCTGGAGTACTGAGGGAGTTTGAGTCTGTGACATAATTTAAATGTGATGCACATTGAGAAAAACATATGCGAAAATTTATTTGGTATCATGTTGAACATTTCGGGGAAGACAAAAGACGCTGAAAACGTGCTTTTGGACTTTCAAGTTATGAAAATTCGTAAAGATCTACACTTGTGATACACTCCTAGAGGCTATGTCAAACCTCCTACTTGTTACGTCTTAACTTCGTCTGAAAGGAAGTCATTATGTGAGTGGTTGAAAATTGTATAATTTTCCCTATGGGTATGCATCGAATATAGGAAAATGTTTTAGAGATGACACAATAATCATATTGAAGAGTCATGACTGTCACGTGCTTATGGGAATTCTTCTTCCCGTGGGCATTCACCTACTCCTTCCACCACAAGTAGTGGACACAGTTCTAGACTTGTGTGGTTTCTTCAAATAATTACGTCAGAGGAATTTAACCACATCGGTGATTGATGAACTTGAGCAAGCAATCATCCTCATTTTTAACATTTGGAACAAATACTTCCACCTATATTTTTTGATGTAATGGTTCACCTAGCAGTGTACTTACCTGTAGAAGCACGAAAAGGATGTCATGTCCATTTCATATGGTTGAACTGTTGGGTTTCTAAGGTCAATCCCAAGATCATTTAAGCATAAAACATGTGTGAATACTCAAAGAAATATAGCGGAAATTATACTCACTTTGATCGGTTGAGTGGATGTGTTGAGAACAAAATTTTTGTTCCTTTGAAGTTGCTCCAAGCTCCTCTTTTGATTTGTATATAGAGCTCCAAGCTTGGTGAATGAGATTCCAAACTAAAGTGATGTTTCCCTATCACATATTTTGACCCTTTTGTGTGCTAGCACTTTAGATTTTGAAACAAATTCACTAAAGAATAACCCTAGGTTCACGCCCAAGTTGAGAGAAAAATGGATGAAGTTCACGCCCAATAGCAATGAGAGGAGAGAATGAGTTAAGTCTTTGATTTTCCAAAAATAAAATGTCATATAATGTAGACGCTGATTTTCGCTCCAGGTCTACAATCGAGATTTTGTATAGGGGCACTGGCGATCCTGTAAAACAAAGATGTATTGTGAGCGGGAGTACTGCCCACCGGTGTGGTGGGTGCCGGGGGCACTCCGACGCCCAAGTCAGTAAATGAACAAAGGTAGTAGTAGATGGAAGGTCAAGGTTAGATGCTACCTTGAACTCCGTAGAATGCAGTGAGGGCGGTCAGTGGCAGGAGTGGCGAGCTTGAGGATGTCTCAAAGCTGTGAGTAGAAGAGCTAGAATTTCCCCCCTCCTATTGGAACCTCATTTCCTATATATACACGCCCAAGTAACTTGTGCCTTTATTGCCATTTGATTGCTTGTCCGTTGGGTCGTGATAACGGTCGACTTCATGAGAGGGGTTTTATTTGTATTTGCCCGTTGTTGGCTGGCAACTGTTGAATTTATAAATGGTGTTTATGACCTTAGGCGTTACGTGGGCCGGCCTCTGGATGGTCCTTTGGGTACATGTGTTGGTGTTCATTGGGCCTGGGCCGACATTATGTCTTTGGGGTTTGATTAGGAAGCTTTAGGGGTGCGTCCAGGATTGGGCCTGAAGTAAAATGACAAAACTACCCCTGGACCAAATTTGGCCCAAACAGTTTGTCCCCTACTCTCTAAGTTAAGAGTCCTTGGCTTGGAGAGTACTTGACGCATGTGTTGCCTGGGACGAGGCCATATTATGTAGTTGTACTCGAGCGTTGATGCTGCATACTAATTGAACCAAACGAATGTCAAGTTATTAACTTGACTCTACAAGAGCCATTGGGAAATACCCAGTCGTCCGAGCCAGATGATGGTCAGGATTTGACTCTACTAGAGCCATTGGGGAAGTACCCAATCGATTGGACCATATGAAGGTCAGAATTTTAGACATACGACATGTGTCTTCCATGTCTATAAGTTGACTCGAAACGAGTCTATGGTGGATATCCCTAGTCGACTGGACTTGAAGAGGTCAGGAAGACAATAGTCATACGCCATGTGTATCTATGTCTACAACTTGCTCGGCATGAGTCTATGGGGGATGTCCCCGGTCGATTGGACTTGATGAGTCCAGGAAGATACAATTCATACAACATATGTAAACCATGTCTATGACTTGACTCGACATGAGTCTATGAGGATGTCCCCTGTCGACTGAACTTGATGAGTCCAGGAAGATACAATTCATACGACATGTGTAAACCATGTCTATGACTTGACTCGACATGAGTCTATGAGGATGTCCCATGTCGAATGAACTTGATGAGTCCAGGCAGATACAATTCATACGACATGTGTAAACCATGTCTATGACTTGACTCGACATGAGTCCGTGGGGATGTCCCCAGTCGACTGAACTTGATGAGTCCAGGAAGATACAATTCCTACGACATGTGTATACCATGTCTATGACTTGACTCGACATGAGTCTGTGGGGATGTCCCCTGTCGACTGAACTTGATGAGTCCAGGAAGATACAATTCATACAACATGTGTAGACCATGTCTATGACTTGACTCGACATGAGTCCGTGGGGATGTCCCATGTCGACTGAACTTGATGAGTCCAGGAAGATACAATTCATACGACATGTGTAGACCATGTCTATGACTTGACTCGACATGAGTCCGTGGGGATGTCCCCGGTCGACTGAACCAGATGAAGGTTCAGGATAATCTTTACTCTACTAGACCAGATGAAGGTCTATGAGAATCTTTATACTACAAGACCTGATGAATAGGTTATCACTCTACACTCTACTAGGCCTGAATGTACTAGAGATTCTCTTCTTTACTGAAAAAAGTGTTTCTAGACATGATGAAGTTCCATGTGGGTCTTTCCTTCTTATTCTACAAGATCATATATATAGTGTGAATGAGACACATGTTAATGAGGGTCTTTATTCCTCATTCTACAAGGACCACGAGACTATTGTCGAATGATCCCGACGAAGGTCCATAAGGTCGTATGAACCTAATGAATGACAGTGTGAATCTTCACTCTACTAGACTTGAAGAAGGCTCACTGCACTATAGTTATATGGACCTGAAGGATGCCTAAATGACCATGGTCGAATAGACTTCCATTAAGTTAATTCGACCGCTATTCACACGTAAATGATCAAAAGACCAGCCAACCTCAAAAGTTAGAATGTCGTGTAAGAGAGACTTACACGAAAGCAATGAGTTCCACAATGGCCAACTCCCCCTCTTTTAATGATGCTGGTTTGTTACTAAATCGCAAAGTCTTGTTCTGAACGAGATTTACTAACTTTACAATTTCCCTTGTAACACCACTAAACGACGAAAATTGACTTGTTTTCACCGTCGAAAATTTTATTACTGTGTGGGATTCCACGCGACAGAACTGATGTCGATAGTGTTAAGTTGCTTTAGATGTGTTTTATTTTTATTCAATTCGAACCATTCAGGTGCTAACTGAGTTGAACACTTGCGCTGGATGGGCTGTGAGTTGGCGAACCGGATTGTAGGCCCATGGACTGAGCGAATGGAGAAAGCCAGTGTCGTGTGCTATTTTATAACTTTTGAAGAGTCTATCTCCAACAAAGTATAATTTAACCAGTTATTCAAAAAGATCCTCGTGTTCCAGCCTACCCTCGATACGACAAATAAACTTCCATTCAAGAATATGTTCCAGTCTGCTGGCTTAATTTCATTCCTCAGATCGTCAAAATAAAGCACTTTCTTCGAGAAAGTTATGCTTCTCAAAACCAAGGATCGGGCCTCTACAGATTCACAATCAATCCCTAAAATCCGTCTTCTACTCCGTATCACATTCCTCGACAGAGGGCTAACCAGAAGTTGAAAGTGTGTGTCGCGAGAGCTAATACGTCCGGCGCAGCAAACCAGAGACCAGAGTCGTCACGGTATCGACGATCTCCTAGGTCTGTGGATTATTTGGAGACCGAGGTCGGTGGCGAAAGTGACTCGACGGTGCGTCCGGAGGAACCGATTGTTGCTTTTCTGGAACTGATTTGGGCGTGATAGGTTATTGGAGAAACGTGACTCGACATACGGTCAGAAGAATTGATTGTTGCTTTTGTGGAATCGATTTGGGCGTGATGGATTATTGGAGGAACGTGACCTAGATGATGTTTGTCTCAATTGTCGAGTGTGATGTGTTTGATGGTGATTGGGTGTGGGATGAGACATACCCTTTGTATCATTCTGAAGATTGTAGATTTTTGAATGAAGGGTGTCAGTGTACTGAAAATGGGAGGCCTGATTTGTTTTACACTAAGTGGAGATGGCAACCAAAACATTGCAATTTGCCAAGATTCGATGCGAATTTGATGTTGGAGAAACTGAAGAAGAAACATCTAGTTTTTGTTGGCGACTCAATTGGTAGGAATCAATGGGAATCACTTCTCTGCATGTTGTCTTCTGTGTAGGGCTGCTTTGACAGCTTCTGGTGCATGGAGCAGCTGCTGTGTTGTTCAGAGTAGTGCAGTCGATAGAGCTGTAGGCTCGGGAATTGGATTGTTGAATGTGTTTGCTTATTGTCGCATAGGGTAATAGGTTTGGTAATGACACTGCTGAAGGGAAATTAATACAATTGTGCAGAACTTTAGAGGCTAGTGAACCCAATTTCTTTGATCCATCTCAGAAGGGAGATACATATGTGTCGGCTGGAGGTATGGAGAGATGTATGTTGGTCGGAGTATGCTCATTTATGGGGGGAGATACATATGCTCATTGTGCTGGCTCAACTTTAGCAGGCTTCTCTCAAGGTTTGGTCGAATGGGCTGGCTGGGTAAGTAGGGGCATATGTATGTGGGCCAGTTGATAGGCGCGAGACCTGCATACTCTCGTGGGCATCCTTCTTCACGCGGTGTCAATGTGGCTTTGGCACGAGGGGTCTGAATGTCACTAGTGGTGGCAAGTTGTGGCTTTGGCTCAAGTCAGTGAAGGTCGATTATAATTCCCCACGAGGGCATCCTTCTTCACGCGGTGTCAATGATGAGCTATTACCGATTGTCATACGACACAAGCATTGAAACAACTAAGAAAGTGATCATGTCGCCTAGCCCAACTTATGATCGCTTACATATGTTCAGCCTTGCCGATTAGGTTTAGTCAACTGTATATCGTCAGATCTTGGAATTCTGCCTACGCCAGAATGTAAATTAGGGATCTCATCCAACCGACTTCATATGTTATAGAAGACCCAAACATTGAGGTGTCACATGTCGAGTCAGATGGGATTTGATTTCGTTTGATATTATCGGTCTTCATCTGATTAGAATGATCACACGACAATATACCGGTAGACTGACAGAAAACCATGATATAGTCTGGTCGTCTGGTAATGAAAACGAGCTAGGTGGAGTCTTTATGTAAGATAAAGGTCCAATTAGGGACTTACTATTAGATCTCTTAAAGGTTTGTGGAAGTCTCCACTCTACAAGTCTTTTACAATAGTCTGGACCCAATGAGGGTCATTAGTATGGTCGACTGAATTTCAAGGAAGGATCAACAGACTCCTCATTCCTCATCTTATAAAACTTGACAAAAGTCTTATGAGACTATGGACGAATAAACTTGAGGAAGGTTCACGAGGGTTTCCACAAGATCTTATCAGGGTCTTTAAGAGGCTACAGTCTACACTCACCTGACCTAATGGAAGTCCATGAGGTTATCCACCATTCATTCTAAAGATCTGATAAAGGGCGACTGGACCTAACTAGGGCCTATGAAATTCTTCGTTTTACTAGATATGATGGAGGATTCCCTACGTAGTCGGGAGCTAATGGTAATTCATGTATCTTATATAGAGAATATGTTATAATCATTTCTTATCGGAGATGATGACATACCTTTCATGTCTTATGAATGAGACAATAACCTTTCAACGTAGTCTGGAGACAATGGTAGTCCTATTGTGTCGTATGGTGGAGTTGACCATTCACCCATGTCGTATGAGAAGTAACAATCCCTCCGAACAATATGGGGTAAATGAAATTCTACCAACGTCATCTGTGGCGAATATGACAATCTTCATATGTACTTAAGAAATGAAAAGAATCCATCCAGGTCGTTTGGAGAAGAAGAGAGTTCTTCCATGTAGTCTGAAGTTGATGGCAACCACTCCACGGTAAGGGTCGTAGATGGAAATATCTTTGTTTGCTATGAATCGCTAGGGCCCCACGGTGGGCGCCAAATTGTAGACGCTGATTTTCGCTCCAGGTCTACAATCGAGATTTTGTATAGGGGCACTGGCGATCCTGTAAAACAAAGATGTATTGTGAGCGGGAGCACTGCCCACCGGTGTGGTGGGTGCCGGGGGCACTCCGACGCCCAAGTCAGTAAATGAACAAAGGTAGTAGTAGATGGAAGGTCAAGGTTAGATGCTACCTTGAACTCCGTAGAATGCCGTGAGGGCGGTCAGTGGCAGGAGTGGCGAGCTTGAGGATGTCTCAAAGCTGTGAGTAGAAGAGCTAGAAGTTCCCCCCTCATATTGGAACCTCATTTCCTATATATACACGCCCAAGTAACTTGTGCCTTTATTGCCATTTGATTGCTTGTCCGTTGGGTCGTGATAACGGTCGACTTCATGAGGGGGGTTTTATTGTATTTGCCCGTTGTTGGCTGGCAACTGTTGAATTTATAATGGTGTTTATGACCTTAGGCGTTACGTGGGCCGGCTCTGGATGGTCCTTTGGGTACGTGTGTTGGTGTTCATTGGGCCTGGGCCGACATTATGTCTTTGGGGTTTGATTAGGAAGCTTCAGGGGTGCGTCCAGGATTGGGCCTGAAGTAAAATGACAAAACTACCCCTGGACCAAATTTGGCCCAAACATATACCAAATCCAAGATTTGGTAAATGTCACTCAATCTTTCATAATTAAAATAATGAAATGTGTAAATCAAGCTATCAACCACTACCAAATACCATCAACAAAAAGCTAAGTGTTTGACTAATGATGTGACTTGTTGTGGGCCCCACTTTAATTCAAAATCCGAGTGGGCCCGCAAACATATTCCGAGGTCGGGTTCGTTAATTCCAAATTAACGGAAAATTGTGACTTAATTAAATCAAATTTAATTAAATAATTATGCCTAGCAAAATTACCATTAAAGTCGCTCGCGAATTAATTCGTTCGTCCGAATTAAAATCCAATTTTAATTCCTTTATGAAATCTAATTTCATTTAATATATCGAATATATTATTTAATCGATTAATTCCAAATTAATCGTTCTCTCTCTTCTAGTTGAATTTTATCCCAAATAAATTCTTGTCGTAATTAATCCTAGATTAATTTTCTCTCTCTCCTAATTAATCCCAGATTAATTATGTTCGAGTCAAACGTCATCGGTGAATCTTTGGGAAGTGACCCATGAGATCCCTGGATATGTTGGCAGTAAATCCAGTCGTCGGACTATCCGAATATGTGCGTACCTCGTACCACGTTCTTACCGATTTACAAGACATGGTTGGCGTCTAGCAAAGCACCGTGCCTTCCCAATTCTCAAGAAATATTCTTTAAGGAATATATAATCTATAACAGGCGTAGTATACGTAGTATTGAGTATTGCGATCCAGTATCAGATGTCACATGCAAGGCCTGAGGCTGGAATATTGTTTGCCCCGTACGAAGCATATATCGGATCACAAGCAACTAGTCTCTATAATCGGATAATCATGACCTTGTCATATTATCCCTATAGTTGCAACATAATAGAGAACCTATTTTGTATCCATGTGTGATCATCATCTCCATATGACTGAAGTGATACTTCCGTCTTGACATCTCACCCAATACACTATGATTCTCAATAAACCCAGAAGAGGCGTACACAGAACCTGTTAAAGTCCCGGACGACCAAAACCAAATCGTATTGATTGTCGCAAGTATTAGCGATGCAAGTCTCAGGTTAAGACCAAATACACCTACCCTGATGCGGATTCCCATAGACACATAGTCATACTACCAATGTGATTCCGCGAGGTCTATCCAGAGCAAAGTTGTTCCCGTACCATTGGTAAACACAACCTCATATCACACTTGCATAAGTATCCAATACTTAAATATATGAGAATTATGTTGTTATGCTCCCACAATGCGCACAAGTGCAATACTAGTCTATTCCGCATTATCGATGTCCAGTCTCGATAATACTACGACTAGAGAAATTTAATGATTAAATCTTTGTGGATTGATATCGTCTCATATCTTATTAATCCGGAACTAATCATACGGACTTTTATCATTTATATATATACAAGTAATCTAATTACAAAATTATAAAATAGCAATTTACATTGTCACATAGTTAATTTGTATAAAAACCATAATGTCTTTTACAAATAGTGACGTCATGGGTCATAATTGTCCAACAATCTCCCACTTGGCCTATAGCCAGTCACTCAAGTATCTAACACCTGAACTATGTACAAGTCGCTCAAACTTTTGCTGAGGAATATCTTTCGTCAGTGGATCTGTAATGTTGTCCTCTGATGCAACTTTCTCGATCTTCACATCGCCACGATGTATGATCTCACGAATCAGATGGAAATGTCAAAGAACATGCTTGGATCATTGATGAGACCGTGGTTCCTTAACCTGCGCTATACCCCCGTTATTGTCATAATACAATGGAACGGGCTCAGCTGCTAACGGAACTACTCCTAATTCAATTAGGAATTTACGGATCCAAACTGCCTCTTTTGCTGCTTCAGCTGCAACAATATACTCCGCTTCTGTTGTTGAATCGGCAACAGTCTTTTGCTTGGAGGATTTCCAGCTCACTGCTCCGTTGTTCAAACAAAATATGTACCCAGATTATGACTTATAGTCGTCTTTATCGGTTTGGAAACTTACGTCGGTAAACCCAGTTACCTCAAGTTCTCCATCTCCATAGATTAAGAACGCATCCCTAGTTTGTCTAAGATATTTAAGGATGTTCTTAACCGCAACCCAGTGACCATAACCTGGATTGGCCTGATAGCGACTACACATGCTCAAAGCATATGAGACATCAGGTCGCGTACATATCATGGCATACATGATCGATCCGACTGCCGAAGCGAACAGGATCCGACTCATGTTGTCTCTCTCATCTTGAGTTTTAGGACACATGTCCTTAGATAGAGTGACACCATGTGACACTGGCAACAGTCCCCTCTTGGACTGTTCCATATTGAATCTCTTCAACACTTTGTCAATGTACGTGCTCTGGGAGAGTCCAAGCAGCTTTCTAGATCTATCCCGATAGATCTTTATTCCCAGAATAAAGGCTACTTTTCCCAGATCCTTCATGGAGAATTTTAATGAAAGCCAAGCTTTCACCGATTGTAGCATGGGAATGTCATTGCCAATAAGCATACATCAGCAACGTAAAGGACAATGAATGTCAGTGCGCTCCCACTAACCTTCTTATATACACAAGGATCATCATCGTTTTGAACGAAATCATATTCTCTTATGATCTCATCAAAACGTTTGTTCCAAGAACTCGATGCTTGCTTCAATCCATAAATGGATCGATTTAACTTATAAACCTTGTTTGCAAGTCTTGGTACGATAAAACCGTCAGGCTGTTGCATATAAACATCCTCCAAAAGGTTTTCGTTAAGGAAAGCGGTTTTGACGTCCATCTGCCATATCTCGTAATCGAAATATGCAGCAATAGCAAGCATTATCCGAATGGATTTAATCATGGCAACATGTGAAAAAGTTTCGTCGTAATCGACACCATGTCGTTGACAATACCCTTTCGCTACAAACCTAACTTTGTACGTTTGTATGTTGTCATCCATGTTGGTCTTCTTCTTGAAGACCCATTTGCAACCAATAGGCTTTACGTCTTCTGGTGCATCAACCAGTGTCCAAACTTGGTTGGTGTACATGGAATCCATTTTGAATTTCATGGCATCTTGTCATAAATCGGAGTCCATACCTTGTATCGATTCCTCATACGTAGCCGGTTCGTCTTCCTCAATAAGATTAATATCCACATGAGGTGAGATCAGAAACCCATACCTCTCAGGTTATTTTATGTCTCTCTCTGATCTACGTGGTTCTTGTGTATTCTAAGATTGTGGTACAGTCTCATCCATGATGATCTGTTCATGTTCCGTTAAGGATTCTATGCCAAGAATAGTATCACTCTGATTTTCATCGAGTTCTACTTTCCTCCCACTTACCACTGCATTTATGAATTCCTTCTCAAGGAAAACCGCATGTAGAACAACAATATTTTGTTCTCTTGTGGGTTGTAGAAGTAATATCCTTTGGTTTCCCTAGGATAACCTACAAATAGACACTTATCCGATTTGGGTTCAAGTTTGGTACCATCTAAACATTTAACGTATGCCAGCAACCCCAAATCTTCAGGAATGAGAAACCCGATTTATTTCCTGTCCATATTTCATACGGAGTCTGTTGAACAGACTTTGATGGAACCTTATTCAAAATATATATTGCACTGTTCAATGCATATCCCCGGAAGGAAATATGTAGCTCAGTACGACTCATCATCGACCTTACCATGTCCAACAAAGTTCAGTTTCTCCGTTCGGACACACCGTTTAATTGCGATGTTCTGGAAGGAGTCCACAGTGAAAGAATACCATACTCTTTCAAGTAATCGAGAAACTCATTGCTCAAGTATTCTCCACCACGGTCCGACCGTAATGTATTAATATTTTTGCCGGTCTATTTTTCTACTTCGTGTCGAAACTCTTTGAATTTCTCAAAGGTTTCCGACTTGTGTCTCATAAGATACAAATAACCATAACGCGATGCATCATCCGTAAAGGTTACGAAGTATTTATATCCACCTCTAGCCTGGCTAGACATGGGCCCACATACGTCACTTTGAACGAGGGCTAACAGTTCGGTGGCACGTGCACCTTTACCGCTAAAAGGTGTTTTAGGCATTTTGCCTAATAAACAAGATTCGCAGACGTCATATGAATTTGGATCAAATCCGTCCAAGTACCCACTCTTCGAAAGTGTGGATATACGAGTATTGTTAATGTGTCTCAGACGACAATGCCACATATAAGTTTCATATTTGTTACTTAATTTAAGCCTTTTGTTTGTTACATTATATGTTTGAGATTGATTTATATTCAAAATATAAAGACAATTATTCACATCAGCACTGCATATCTCCATATCATTTTTATACATAAAACACCAGTGTTTCTAAAAACAAAAGTATACCCACATTGGACTAATAAAGATACAGATAATATTCCAAGTCAAACTAGGTACATAATAACAGTTTGATAAGTTTAGTACATGCCTCGAGGGCAGTTCCAAAATATAAGTCCCAACAGCCAAAACGGTGACTCTTGTCCCATTTCCAACTCGGAGGTCTATCTCTCATGAGGCCAGTCTCATGCTAATCTACAGATCATGCACATCAGTACATATATGAGTACCACAACCAGAATCAAAAATCTAATTTTTAAAACTAGAAGTAGACATGTTTATTTCTATAACAAACATACCTGAAGCCGGTGTCTTGCCCGCTTTGATTTCCTTCATGTGCGCCTTATACTCACGGTAGTCACGCTTCCAGTGACCCCGTTTGCCACACTGCAGGCATACATCTTGGGATTTGTCATTTGCCTTCCCAGAAGACTTTGACGATTTGGCCTTGCCATTCTTCTTCTTCTTCTTCTTCTTTACACCTCCAGTAGCCTTCGGCCAAGCCTTGAGAGATTGAGATGTTGAAGCGAAGTGAGCCTCGCACTTTTTTCCCTTCAATAGCTCTTTTTCTGCTTCACGCAGCATTGCCATCAACTCTCCAAGAGTATGGTCTTGGTTTATCATATTGTAGTTCATGATGAACCCACTCCAGCTGTCAGGAAGAGACTGCAAGATCAAATCTATAGAAGTCTCACCCTCAAAGGTTATGCCTAGCTGACCCAGCTGTTCAATGTCAGTAATCATTTGTGACACCTGATTCTTAACAGATGTACCCTCTGACATTCGAGAGCGAAAGAGCTTTTTCTGCAATTCATACATTTGCGATCAAAGGTTAGATCGATGAAGGTTCTTCAACTTTTCCATCATAGTATAGGGATCCAATCTCTTGTTTTGGCGACGAAATTGAGGGGTCATCGCAGCGAGCATGACGGATTGAGCAGTTGAGTTGTCATCGCTATGAGTCTTCCAAAGCTCAAGCTCAAGCGGCTGCTCATTTCCGGGCTTAGGCCCGAGAGGTCTCTCTATCGTATAGAGCATCCTCTCAGCCCCCAGGACAATCCTGAGGTTCATATCTTAATCAGGAAAGTTCGCGCCATTAAAGACATTTTCACCCATGATAATATCTCTAACCCCGATCTTTCCAGTCATCTTAATTGCAATAGTCTAACTATTCAATTAACAATTTTTGGGTACAGTCCAACTATTACATGAAAAATAATAGAATATTAGTCCAACTAATAAATATATATAATTGATGAAATAATTTGAAAGCGCGTATTGGCAAGTATTTGAACGAAATTGCAAATTCAATACTAGTCTCCCACTATTTTTTTGGCGAGCCTCTAACCCTCTGTTGAGTACTCGAGAAACCTAGTTTCCTAGTGGGCTAGGATCCCGTTAAATAACACACAACCCTGACTTTGGCCAACAAGCTGTATATATTTAACTAGGTAGATCTCTAAGATCAATTGGATCTCATCCAATTCCTAGATCCGGTAGGTGGACCTTCAAGTCCGAAACATATATACAATATATATGCCAATATATTTCCTAACCTTTTTCCTCTGAATCAACTAAGCCTTGACTTTGACTCAACAAGCTTAATGATTCCAGTTAAGCGGGACCCATTGACCTTGGAAAACTTCGTAATCCATGTCGATGAACAAGAAGTGACCTTGACTTTGGCCAACAAATCACAACTTGCCCAAGACATGCGATATGGAACAAAGCTTTCATGGTTCAAACACATCCGTGATGGACATTGATCTTGACTTTGGCCAACAAACCAATGCCAATCTTGGATCTTGAGAAAGAACCATTCAATGCAAGGAAAACGCTTAATATTTGATTGAGGGTTTTTCGCGTAATTGGCAACCAATTAATTATCTTTGATTAGGTCTCATCATACACGCTTAAGCATGCATTCTAAAAGCATAATAAGGCGCAATAAATAAAATAATAATGATATACGGATGAATATCTCACAAGTTGTTCCTAGAACAAATCACTCATTTTCCTCTCCCCGGCTAGCACTATTCTAACTTCTACCCAATTACATAATATAATAAAGAAACCTCATTACATTGAGGGGAATTGGTGAGAAGAGAATTACAAAGAGTCGAGAGATAAAGGCTGGACACGCAGGTCCAATTTAATAAATTCTAAATTTATTACAACATTTCCAAAATTGCCCTCACCCATCTAATATCCATCTAATATACATTATTCATACAATACATCCATGTATTCACACAAAGCATGTTATTCAATCAATCTAATCCAATTAATTAATCTTTGAATTAAGTGATCATCCAATGTTCAAACAACGATTTGATTTGCGCGAGTCCAACTCGTTTGAGAATAAGTACTCAAAGTGCGTATTCTCTAATTATATTGAACTACAATTTTAAATCCAATTTAATTTGTATTCAATACTAATTCTTTATTTAATTCCAAATTAAATAATTACACTTTTAATGTGCCTTTACGATTTAGACTCTAAATCTAATCTTAATGGGTCTCAAAGCCCAATTAACATCCAATGTCAATTTAATTAAAGTCCAATGGGATTTCAATTAATTTCTTAAGGCATGGACTTTGGCAACCAAAGCCCAATAAGGAATCACCCTTTGCCATAAAATTAATTTTGGCCCATTAGGCCCAATTAATTATTTAAAGGCCCATTTATTATATTTGGACTTAATGGTATGGTTTTAGGCCCAATTTGGATCCAATACAATTGTCCTAAACCAACTTGGCCCAACCAAGCCCATAAGGCCCAAATATAACAATTTTAGCCCAATTCCAAATTAAGCCTAATTAATTAAATTCTAATATTCGAAATATCACAATTTATTTAATTAAAGTGTATAGCCATAATTAATTATTCAAATTAACATTTCCAAAATACCAATTTATATAATTAATCATGCTTTATCATTTTCAATACATGTCCAACATTATTGAAGCAAAATCAACACTAACATGCTTATTGATGCTCACGGCAATATGAATATTTTTTCATTAATTTTGATTTCAATCCAATTAAATCACAAATCAATATATCCAAACATTTTAAACACATCCAATGGACTAAAAATCAAAATCACCATGAGTTTAGGGTTCATCACATTTTCGGCCAATGTAAGCAAATTGGGAAAATTAATCCAATCAATTTTTCATAAAATTAATCATGCATAACTCCTAGTTATAATAATCTAAGCATACTCAAACACTCAATTTGATAAAATCATGCTTAAAGCAAAATTACCCAAATTCAAGATTATGAACCCTAATTCAATTTCATGCTTAAATAGGCTCTGATACCATTGTTGGGTTTCTAAGGTCAATCCCAAGATCATTTAAGCATAAAACATGTGTGAATACTCAAAGAAATACAGCGGAAATTATACTCACTTTGATCGGTTGAGTGGATGTGTCGAGAACAAAAATTTTGTTCCTTTGAAGTTGCTCCAAGCTCCTCCTTTGATTTGTATGTAGAGCTCCAAGCTTGGTGAATGAGATTCCAAACTCAAGGGATGTTTCCCTATCACCTATTTTGACCCTTTTGTGTGCTAGTACTTTAGATTTTGATACAAAAATCACTAAAGAAGAACCCTAGGTTCACGCCCAAGTTGAGAGAAAAATGGATGAAGTTCACGCCCAATAGCAATGAGAGGAGAGAATGAGTGAAGTCTTTGATTTTCCAAAAATAAAATGTCATATACCAAATCCAAGATTTGGTAAATGTCACTCAATCTTTCATAATTAAAATAATGAAATGTGTAAATCAAGCTATCAACCACTACCAAATACCATCAACAAAAAGCTAAGTGTTTGACTAATGATGTGACTTGTTGTGGGCCCCACTTTAATTCAAAATCCGAGTTGCCGCAAACACATTCCGGGCTCGGGATCGTTAATTCCAAATTAACGAATTTTCCGTTGTGACTTAATTAAATCAAATTTAATTAAATAATTATGCCTAGCAAAATTACCATTAAAGTCGCTCGCGAATTAATTCTAAATTAATTCATTCGTCCGAATTGAAATCCAATTTTAATTCCTTTATGAAATCTAATTTCATTTAATATATCGAATATATTATTTAATCGATTAATTCCAAATTAATCGTTCTCTCTCTTCTAGTTGAATTTTATCCCAGATAAATTCTTGTCGTAATTAATCCTAGATTAATTTTCTCTCTCTCCTAATTAATCCCAAATTAATTATGTTCGAGTCAAACGTCATCGGTGAATCTTTGGGAAGCGACCCATGAGATCCCTGGATATGTTGGCAGTAAATCCAGTCGTCGGACTATCCGAATACGTGCGTACCCCGTACCACGTTCTTACCGATTTACAAGACATGGTTGGCTTCTAGCAAAGCACCGTGCCTTCCAAATTCTCCAGAAATATTCTTTAAGGAATATATAATCTATAACAGGCGTAGTATACGTAGTATTGCGTATTGCGATCCAGTATCAGATGTCACATGCAAGGCCTGAGGCTGGAATAGTGTCTGCCCCGTACGAAGCATTTATCGGATCACAAGCAACTAGTCTCTATAATCGGATAATCATGACCTTGTCATATTATCCCGATAGTTGCAACATAATAGAGAACCGATTTTGTATTCCTGTGTGATCATCATCTCCATATGACTGAAGTGATACTTCTGTCTTGACATCACACCCAATACACTATGATTCTCAATAAACCCAGAAGAGGCGTACACAGAACCTGTTAAAGTCCCGGACGACCAAAACCAAAGCGTATTGATTGTCGCAAGTATTAGCGATGCAAGTCTCAGATTAAGACCAAATAGACCTACCCTGATGCGGATTCCCATAGACACATAGTCATACTACCAATGAGATTCCGCGGGGTCTATTCAGAGCGAAGCTGTTCCCGTACCATCGATAAACACAACCTCCTATCACACTTGCATAAGTATCCAAAACTTAAATATATGAGAACTATGTCGTTATGCTCCCACAACGCGCACAAGTGCAATACTAGTCTATTCCGTATTATCGATGTCCAGTCTCGATAATACTACGATTAGGGAAATTTAATGATTAAACATTTGTGGATTGATATCGTCTCATATCTTATTAATCCGGAACTAATCATAAGGACTTTTATCATTTATATATATACACAAGTAATCTAATTACAAAATGATAAAATAGCAATTTCCATTGTCACATAGTTAATTTGTACAAAACCCACAATGTCTTTTACAAATAGTGACGCTATGTGTCATAATTGTCCAACATGTACCCCATAGAAATGTAAACTTTTGTATATAAATATTAATTCATGTCACACACACACATATATATATATATGAATATATATCATATTAATTTTTTTGCTAAATATTTAAGGGTATTGGGGCGGTACAAGTAATATGTACGAAACAAGGCACGACCATAAGGGTCAATTGCTAAGGCATATTTAGTAAACGAAGCCTTAACATTCTGTTTGATGTACTTAAAGAATATTGAAATAACCTTTAATCGTCGGACTAGAAACTATGACGGGGAAGAATATTAATCACACGATGTCTCTGATTTCCATCAAAACTACAGACCACTCGGGAAGATGACTTTTAAAATACTTACAATCGAGGAACAATAATGTGCTCATTGGTTTGTTCTGAATAATTTCGATGAGGTGTAGTCGTATTTACAGTATGTGTTTAAATTAATTCAATAATTTGAATAATTTACAAGGATTTTTGAATAATTTTATCATTTTTTAATGTAGACATTATGAGACCGTTTGTAGCAGAAGCAACAATAACCAAAATATCAGTGAGAGGCGACGAAAGACATTCCCTAAGTGGTTTGAGACAGTTGTGAGTTCTTTCCATGCCCAAACTTTTACAGTGTATAATACATCTTACTTTCCCTAATCAATGATTTCACATGCATTTCAGATAAATAATCAGATTGAAAATGACGAGGTCTAGTTATCCAGTATTATAGCGTCACTAGCTTATGGTCTTGCAAGACAAGCATATTAGTATTCTAATTATATTGTTATTAATGATGTGCGCTTTATTATAGAGCAAATAGATATTTTGCGCTCAACACAAAACTAGGGGTGGCAATTTGGGTCATGATTCGTTTATTCATTCGATTCGATTCGTTTTAAAGCGAATACGGATTTGAAAAATTGGATTCGTTTAATAAATGAGTCAATTCAATTCGATTTGTTTATTAAACGAATCGAATACAAATTTAAGGTCATGAATTTGTTTATTCGTTTATGATTCATTTTATTATTTTCTTTTACTAGTTATTGTTATTTTTCAATTCAGATTCGAGAAATTATGGCTAATTACCATAGAAAAAAATAATATTGTTGATATTTGGTGAGATATTTTTAATAAATATATTAATTAAATATTTTATATGTATATATTTATGAAGAACTAATGTAAATCAACTATGGTAAATTATGATATTAAATAATATCATGACTAAACGAATATTCGTATTCGATTCGTTTAATAAACGAAACGAATCGAATACGAATTCATCACATTTCGATTCGATTCGTTTAGGATTCGATACAAATTCGATTCGTTGATTCGTTTTGCCACCCCTACACAAAACTGTGGGATTACTATTCTAGGAGACCGTGGTGATGGTACTATTGACTTTTACAGTGTCCTACAAGAAGTTATTGAATTGATTTAAAGGCCTAATCTTCTGATTGTCTTGATTGCAAATGGTTTGACACTGATCTTGGAAAAAGGAGAATTCAATTCCATCACCATCTAACGTAAATCAACATTCAACGTTCTTGGTACAAAGATGATCCATACATTTTCTGTCATTAAGCATGTCTTGTCGTGTATCTGGATGACCCAAAATTTGGGAATGGATGGAAAGAGTTGGAAATTTAAACCAGTTGAGTATTTGAGACATTGAAGAGAAACAAAATGTCACTGATCATCACTTTGAAGAGGATGCTAAACACGACGATGCCGAGTAAATATTTCAGTTGTCAAATATTATCCAGAATGATATTGTCACTATTCATGTTACACAAGATGATATTGAGGTCATCAAAAACTTGGATGACGACCAAGAAGAAGATGACAACCGAGAAGAAGATGTAATCGAAGATGAGTTTACGTAGGACGATGAAACCGATAATACATTTATTAATGATTAATAAATTTATACATTATATATATTTTATTAAAGTTTTAATAAAAAATTTAAAATTTTATAATATTTAATATTTAAAAAAATTAAAATAAATATAAAATATTTAGCGTCGCTAAATACGTGAGTCGCTATTATATCATTCTCTCTGAAACACTCTCCCTCTCTCTCAAACGACACTCTCCCTCTCTCTCAAAAGTATGGTTTTTTTTTTATTGTTTGTGGTTTGCTGATTAATAAATTTTTTCTAGTTTAAATTTAGGTTTGTATGGGGAATTTTGAAACCCCCATACAACCCTAAACACTTGGTGTGCGATTGACAATTAATTTTTAATATTTTAGTATTATACAAAAAATCGGGTGTTAAAAATTTATCAAACAAAATGGTAACTAATTAAAACAAGTATTATGGTGCGTTTAATGGGTAAAGGAATCGAAGTGGTATTATCCCTAATCACTTAATGCAATTAGAAGCAATTAATTTGTCCTTGAAATTTACAAAGCCGTTAATTTGGTTTGTGATACAACTGTGTGTAGAATTTGAAGAGGACAAGTTGAAGAAATATGTTTTTTCTCTTATATTTCACAATGCCATTTAGTACTATATATACACATTGTTTGAAATTTAAAATAGGAAAGAGATTAACTACTAGATAAATGACATAATTACAAGAGATTCAAAAATTGATATTCCTTGATTTTCTCCCTTCAATTATCTTGATTATGGAATCTTATCATGCCCCCGCAAGATGGACGGTCGTGGAGAGAGTCCGATCTTGGACTTGAGTGAATTGAAAGGAGACCGAGCAAGCGGTTTGGTGAGGGCGTCCGCTAGTTGATCAGCTCCAGAGATGTGTGAGACCCGGAGTAGACCATTTTGAACTTGTTCCCGGATGAAGTGGTAGTCATTTGCTTGATATTGCCAGGGTCTGGGCGTGCGAGGGTTGGAGGAGTTGGTCGACCGGGTTGATGGTTGCGCACCGGGGAAGTGTTGGCGGAAGAGAGGGCATTGGGAGACCACATGGCCTTGATTGTAGCACCATTGGCAACGACCAAGAAATGGACGAGGAGGATGTCGGTCGGTTCTAGTGTTGGTGGAAGTGTTTTGGGAGGTTGGTGGTTGGTGTAAACCGACCGGTCTGGGCAGTGTTATTAGGATGTGGTCGGTTGTAGGTCCGAACATTGGTGGGATGTGCGGATGCCGGGTGGGAAGGAGAGCTGGTCCTGTTGCGGAGAGATAACTCCTTGTTGATGAGTTTTTCATGGAGTTCATCAAAGAGAATAGTGGAATCACGGCCATTGACAGAGTCGATGATGGACTGATAGTTATCGTCAAGTCCGTCAAGCACCTTTTCAATTAGATCTTCATGGTCAAGAGGTTTACCAAGGGCGGCAAGTTGATCGGCTGTGGTTTTGATGAATTGCATGTATTCGGTAATGGTTTTAGGGCCTTTGGTGATGTGTTTAAGATGATCTTTGAGTTTTTTGATGTGACCCCGAGATGGACGGGCATAGGTGTTGTAAAGTGTTTGCCAGGCTTCATAGGTGGTGGTGGATTGGGTGATGAGAGGGACTAGCGATGGTGATAGGGTGCCGACCAGAGCTGCAAAGATCAGTTTGTCTTGGCGTAGCCAGGTATGATATTCGGGATTTGGAGAAGTGACATTATTGGTGGTGACGGTACGTTGTGGGGTTTGATGATTTCCATCAATGTGTTTTTGTAAATCGATCAAGGTTTTGTAGGTTCTTGGGTGTTGGGGATGACATTTTGGGTACCGTCGGAGGCCATTGGAACGGAGGATGGAGATAGTGAAGAAAAGTTTGCCAAGTGATGTTGGAAAAAAAAAATTAGAGAAGGGATCTGGGCGCTGATACCATGTAGAATTTGAAGAGGACAAGTTGAAGAAATATGTCTTTTCTCTTATATTTCACAATGCCATTTAGTACTATATATACACATTGTTTGAAATTTAAAATAGGAAAGAGATTAACTACTAGATAAATGACATAATTACAAAAGATTCAAAAATTGATATTCCTTGATTTTCTCCCTTCAATTATCTTGATTATGGAATCTTATCACTGTGCTCCCAAAGTGTTTGTAGCTTGGCTTTGGAAGAAAGTGATTATTTTTCACTAGTATTTTCTAATAACTTAATCTCTAAAATTATATCAAATAATTTTTAGTCAATAGTTAGTGGTATTTACTAATTACTTGTCAATTTCCACTTAACATTTGCAGCTTTTATTTCGTAATAATTGCGACTTCAAAGCCACTGAAGCAAAAAATTATATAATGCAATGAAGGTACATGTCCAAAGAGTCAAAATAGATGTTACGAAGATCATGAATCAAATCGCTGAGGTTTATAAAATAAAGAACAAACAAATGAAAGAGATTAAAAAGAACTTCTGGTGATTGATGCTAAACATTAATTAAGAAAATTTTTATTCCATAGTTAACCGTTACACTAAAAGCTTACATGAACTTTAGTCTAGTTACTGATAATACCTACTCTCTTAAACAACAATTGTAAAACACTGGCGACCAAGTTGGTGAAGCATTAACCAAATTCATCACACTGTTCCAATAATTCTTGTTCTCTTCTTGATCAAAGCTGCCACCGAAATTTCCATTAAAGCTCTCTGCATTAATAGTTGACGAATTGATCTGCTGATCATCACCAGAATCACTACATATGATCATATCAAATAAGCCCTCCATGACATAATCATGTGCCCTAAAAGAATCTTGAAACCCTGCAGTACCAGCAGCATCAACATCTGTATTGTCCACCATTTCATGCAACCACATTGAATTACCCAAATCGTCCTTCATTAATCCTCCCATTACCAGGCCTGGAATTGAATTTTCCACAAAGTTATTGCCAGTAAATAATCCAACGGCAGGTGGGATGCTTAGCATGTGTTCATTGAAGTTCAAAGTTGAAGTTGGCGACTCAAGATTGTCTCTTGCTACACCAAACATCCCGGAAACTATTCCTTGCCAGGCTTTTAGCACGTCAAGGCACTGGGGTCTGGCCGCAAGAGCAGCCCTTGAGGCTTTACTAGCAGTCGTTTGGCTAGAATATTGATTCAACGGTGGTAGCTGAGCAGAAGTAGTGGACAGATCTCCAAGCTGATGATCATAAGGAGGGTTAGAAACTAGTTTTGATTCTTTAACTAGTCTGGCTTCGGCTTCGAGCCGAGCGCTCTCCCACTGAGCCATGTGGCTAAGGTTAGCATAGTCCTTGGAATGACCAATTTCTGAGCCACGGACGTTGGTTTTGGGTTTGTGGGTCACAGGATCAATGCCCATCTTGATTAGCCTCTTCTTAAGATGTGTGTTCCAGTAATTCTTGATCTCGTTATCAGTTCGTTTAGGCAAGTGAGTTGCTATTGCCGACCACCTGGAATCATATATAACCATTTCTTATATATTTACATACAAAATAATGATATCAGTTTTAATATTGCTAATTATTCTACAAAATAATTTATTATATAGGTAGTGCAATGTAAATTGGTTGATATTTATGGCAATATTTGTTCAAGTATATAATATTATTTTTTTCTTCCTAAATCTAAGGAGTATGGTCATCCAAAAATTAAGTAAAATATTAATAGAGAGTATTGTTGAAGAATAAGATCTTATCTCAACCTTAAATCTAAAGTATGTAATGGATTTTTAGGCACCTTGAAGATGCTCTTGGCTCTTTTAGTAGCTAGGAATAGATAGCATTAGTTCCATCTTTTATTATTTATTATTTTTTTTTGTCCCAAGAATCTTTAGATATATATGTTGGAGTATGAAAGCTGAAGCAAGAGAGCAACATTTCAATTTCTTATATGCTAAAAGAGACCAAAAAGTTGACCTGTTTCCGAGAAGAGCATGGAGTTGAATAATGGTTTGTTCTTCCTGCAGACTAAACTTTCCTCTCTTGATATCAGGTCTCAGGTAATTTATCCACCTCAATCTACAGCTTTTTCCACATCTTCGAAGCCCTGCAATCACATTAACAAAACAATGAGTAAAAATAATAAAGCTTAGCATAACAAATATTCTTGATATAAAAGGAAAAAAAGTTAATCACCAGCGTTTGCAGGCAAGGCACGCCAGCTACCATGGCCATGTTTTTTAATGTAAGCCAAGAGTTTTTGGTCTTCTTCAGGAGTCCATGGCCCTTTCTTTAAACCCACCTTCTCACAACATGGAGACCTCCCCATTTTTCAGGAGACACAATATTAAAAATTAAGCTAGATTTTTAGAGGGAGTACTGGAAGTAAGAGAACGATAGAGCCTCAATTTAGTTAACCTAGGGGCCTAGCCCTAGCGATATATAGAGCAAGATATGGAACTGGTGATAAATATGATGAGGTCCTACCACTAACATGCACTTAAACTTGCTACCCCTATCGGGAAATTAATCAATATTTATTTGTCTTATTTGATTTTTCATCGAATGTGATTTCCCCCCACAATTAAGCCTTTTGTTGTGGATGTAAAGATGTCCAAAATTTTACCAAAGTGACCTTTAAACTTGTTGTTACTATGAAAGAATCGGGATTTAATGTTGAATTGAGTTTTTATTGAATACTA
Organism: Zanthoxylum bungeanum; assembly: GCA_019454045.1. NCBI lineage: Eukaryota > Viridiplantae > Streptophyta > Magnoliopsida > Sapindales > Rutaceae > Zanthoxylum > Zanthoxylum bungeanum. The sequence goes on along the minus strand of SKCR01051670.1, from coordinate 84,436 downwards.
AATCAATTATTTATTGGGGAAATTAAGTGCTATTAAATGAAATCAACACGTATCAAACAAATCAACAATCATGCCAAGATTTAACATTAAACCATAAACGTTAAAATATAAAGAAAAACCTGGAAAATGTTGAAGACTCTGTAAAACGGAAAAATTGTAGTCCAAGTCGAGTTGCCTCTGTCCTTAAGAACTTATTAGCCCCGCCTCGGTGCTCTACGGATTTTGTGGCTAACGTCCTCCCAGGATTACTTGGATTCCTCTTGTTCAAGGGGCATTTCTTAACAAGATCTTGAACTAGGACAATGGTGTGAACTCTCTTTTGACTCTAAAACAAATAATGTATGAGACTTAACTTATGGATTTATGGATCCCTTAGAATGAACATGAATGCTCCTATATAAAGGCATGAAAGGGTGCCTTTAAGGCACCCTTTGGTTTGGGGTGTAACCCTCCTAAGGGTTATACCCATTCCATGAACCATTTGGAGCCTAGAAGTGTGTTCTTCTAATTTGGAGGACATGTCCTTACAGTTTGTGCCATTCCCATAGGGCACCACCCAAGGGACATGACCCTCCTTCATCCAAACTTAATATTTAGAGAATTTACAACAACCCCCCACAATTCTCTAAATATTCATGCAGACACTTAAGAGAGTTTCCGTGAACTAAAGCTGCATCGAAATGGGTAGCTTTCGCCTTGAACATTTCCTAGTGAATGACAATCGGATTTACTTGGCGAACTAGTGACCCATAGTCTTGAATTGTTCCGCCATTGGTGTAAACCAAGACAATTGCCAACACACAGCTTTACTTCGACCATTTCCCGTTCTATGGTTGTGTTCATTTCGGCCATGAACATTGGTCCTGGATTCATCAAGCACTTTAGGGAAATCAGCTTGTAAAATCCCATAGTAGCGGCCTCACTTCTTACTTGAAATAGGTGATCTACTATAAAGAGGTAATCTCCATTTACCCCCTATTAGGACTCATCTCATAATATAGTGATCATTAAAAGCCTTAGCTTATCCTAGCCTTGACAGACAGCACTCTGCTTCATTATCGGAATGAGAAATAGTACAAAACTCTACAGTGCTTGTTTTGAATTGCACAAAGTTTCAGTTGTCCCTTTTGAACCTAGATCTTGGGATCTCCAGTCAGCTAAGTTGGGTTTCGACAATGACAATTCTTAATTTATAGGCTTCAATCTCATTCCCCTCGATGACTTCACAACTTGCTCTCTAGGTAAACCTTTAGTAAGTGGATCCACTGGGTTTTCCTTTCAAGTGACATAATAATCGATCGATATTATGCCACTTGAGAGAAGTTGTCATATGGTATTATGTCTGCGACGTATGTGTCGAGACTTACCATTATACACTGTATTTTGGGCTCTCCCAATAGTCGATTGACTATCACAATGTATGCTTATCCCTGACACCGGTTTGGGCCAATTTGGAATATCCTCAAAGAAATTTTGAAGCCATTCCGCTTCTTCCGTTGTTTTGTCTAATGCTATGAACTCTGATTCCATAGTAGACCGGGCAATACATGTTTGCCTCGAGGATTTTCATGACACAGCTGCACCACCAAGTGTGAAAACAAATCCACTCGTAGATTTGGAATCCACTATATCAGATATCCAGTTAGCATCGATGTATCCCTCTAGAACATCATGATATCTCACATAATGCAGTCCATATTTTGAAGTTTCTCTCAGATACCTCAAAACTCTTACTATGGCTTTCCAGTGGTTATGTCCTTGATTACTCGTATATCTGCTAAACCTGTTTACAGCTTGAGCGATATCAGGTCGTGTGCAATTGGTGAGATACATCAGGCTTCCGATGATTCTCGAATACTCTAATTGCGATACGCTCGACCCAATATTCTTTGATAAATGAAGAGTTAGGTCTACAGGAGTTCTAGCTACATTTAGATCTCATTTCTTATATTTCTCAAATATCTTCTCAACATAGTGAGTCTGAGATAATATATACCCTTCTGATGTTCTAGAAATCTTAATTCTTAAGATCACATCAGCTACTCCTAAATCTTTCATATCAAATTTAATGGTCAACACTTTATTGGTAGACTGAATCATCTCTTGATTACTACCAATTATCAGTATATCATCTACGTAGAGACACATAATGACATATCATTTTTGAGTTGATTTGGTGTACACACACTTATCACACTCATTGATTTTGAATTCACTTGACAACATCTCTTTGTCAAATTTTTCATGTCATTGCTTAGGTGCTTGTTTTAATCCGTAAAAAGATTTTACAAGTTTGCACACCTTCTGTTCTTGTCCATGAATATTTAAACTTTCTGGTTGTTCCATGTAAATCTCTTCATCCAGTTCGTCATTTAAGAATGTCGTCTTTACATCCATCTGATGTATTTCAAGACCAAATATAGCTCCTATGGCTATGAGCATTCTTATTGACGTGATACGAGTCACTGGTGAATAGGTGTCAAAATAATCAAGGCCTTATTTTTGTCTATAATATGTTATGACAAGTCTTGCCTTGTACTTATCTATTGATCCATCCGATTTCATCTTCCGTTTGAATATCCATTTGTAACCCAGTGGCTTACAACCTGGAGGAAGATCAACCAACTCCCAAGTATGGTTCTGTAGGATGGAATCAATCTCACTATTGATAGCCTCTTTCCACAAAGGTGCCTCCGATGAAGACATTGCTTCTTTATAGCTTTGAGGCTCATTTTCTAACAAGTATGTCAGAAAATTGGGATCAAATGACTTAGACGTTCTAGCTCTTTTGCTACGTCTAGGTTCAATTGTCTCAATATTTTCACGTTGATCTGACTCTTGGTCAACCTGATCACTGTCTTTGACAGTATTAATAGTTCTTTTGAAAGACTCTTGTATTTATCTTTCCTTATAAGGAAATGTCTCTTCAAAAAATGTCACATTCATTGACTCAATTATCATATTCGGATTGATGTCAGGAATCTCAGACTTGTGTACCAAGAATCGATACGCACTACTGTTGCGAGCATATCCAATGAATATACAATCAACAGTTTTGGGTCATATTCTAACCTTCTTAGGTTTAGGAACCATTACTTTGGCAAGACACCCCCACACTTTCAGATATTTATAGGAAGGTACGTGACATTTCCACAACTCATATGGTGTCTTGTCCAATCTTCTGCGAGGAAGCTTATTCAGAACGTAGTTGGCGGAAAGCAAGGCTTCCCCCCATAAGTTCTAGGGTAAACCAGAGCTTGTCAACATGGCATTCATCATTTCCTTCAACCTTCGATTTTTGCGCTCAGCAATCCTGTTTTGTTGAGGCAAATAAGGAGCAGTATTTTCGTGAATAATTCCATGATGGGAACAATATTCACCAAATTGTGACACATATTCACTACCTCTATCACTCCTGATTCTTTTGATTTTCTTGCCAAGTTGATTTTCAACTTCATTCTTATAGTGTATAAAGCTCTCAATAGCTTCATCTTTACTCCTCAGCAAATACACATAACAGGATCTTGTGCTATCATCGATAAAAGTGACAAAGTACTTTTTACCGCCTCTTGTTTGCACAATATTCATATTACACACATCAGAGTGTACAAGTTCCAAGGGTTCATAATTTCGTTCTATGGAATGAAATGATGCTCTATGCATTTTTTCTTCAACACATGCCTCACATTTATGTTGGTTATCAATTACAAATTTAGGTATAAGGTCCATGTTAATTAATTTATACGTTGTATCATAATTAACATGTCCTAACCTCCCATGCCATACATTTTGTGACTCAATAATATAAGCAGAAGTTGTAGCTTTATTAGTAGCACTGTGTCAATTGACAGTCATTACATTGAACTTGAAAAGGCCCTCAGTGAGGTCTCATTTTCCTACATAAACATCATTATTTATCAATACAAACTTGTTAGAAACAAATACAAGCTTAAAACCATTCTTACTAAGGAGAGAGCCTGAGACCAAGTTCTTCCGAATATCAGGAACATACAAAACATTCTTCAATGTAAGCTCATTTTCGGATGTCATCTTCAGAACCATTGTGCCTTGTCCAACCACTCTAGAGGTAGATAAGTTTCCCATTGTTAGATAATCACCGCCATCGACCTTTTGATACGAGGAAAACATCTTGCTATCAGCACAGATATGATGAGTAGCCCCAGTGTCTACCCACCATTCTCTCGGATTCCCAACCAAGTTGGCTTCAGCTACCACTGATAAGAGGTTCATCTCTGAGATCTCATCAGTCAGCTGCTCATCTTCAGTGACATGGGCCTCATTTTACTTTTTCTTGCCTTTATCCTGAGACTTCTTATTTCTGCAATCTTTTTCCATATGACCGCTTTTCCCACAGTTGTAGCACTTTCCCTTGAACTTTTTGTTAGCTTGGGAAGAATCAGCTCCACTGTTCTTTCTCTTTTTGCTACCTTTTACACCCTCGACGATGTTGGCCTTAGACTCCATAGTCTTGTAGCTGGCCTTCTCGGACTTCTTATTGTCTTCAAGACTCATCTACTTCTTTTTGTGTTTCAGATAGCTCCTGAAGTTCTTCCATGATGGAGGCAACTTTCCAATAATTATGGCAACTTGAAACGTCTCACAGAGTTTCATTCCTTCATCCAATATTTCATGAATGATCAATTGTCGTTCACCCAACTGAGATATTATCGTTCTTGAATCTACCATTTTGTAGTCCAAGAACCTACCCACGATAAATTTCTTTTGTCTGACATCCTCGGTTTTGTATTTCTTCTCGAGAGATTCCTAGAGAATCTTCGCAGAAATCATGTCTTGGTACACATTGTACAGGGTATTGTCAAGTCATCCCAAAATGTAGTTCTTGCACAAGAAGTCGTCTGACGACCATGTCTCTTCTTGCAGTTGGTTGGCTATTTTCGTTTCTCCCTCCACAGGACCCGGAGGATCTTTGAGGTACTTAGCCAACTGGAGAGTTGTCAGGTAGAACAACATTTTGCTCTGCCACTGTTTAAAGTTTGCTCCATCAAACTTTTCCGGTTTTTCTCCATGAGCGACCGGCACTGTGATATTTCCGCTAGCCATATGTAACTGGAAAAACCAACAGCAATTAATAAGTCTACAAAAGACAAATTGTACAACGATCAACAAATGATCTTGTTCAAGTGATATACTAAGTATTCACTCGTTGTTATATTGGACAGTCCAATTAACACAAGTCATTGAATTTACGACTAAGGTTTCTTATGATAAGTAAATAAAGGAATATTCCCATAGGACAATGGGGGGTCCGGAGTAACCACTTAAATCCCTGACCACTTAGGCTCTTATCGCCTTTTTGACATAATATCATTTAAACACGTCCTCAATAGAATCTCTTAGGAATTCAAACTTAGTATTACACTTTAATTTCACAATACAATACTCAATATGTGTAAATATATATGTGTATATGTGTATGAATAAATCAAGATTGGATGGAATTACTTGTGTAAGATTACACTTTTAATTCTCAACCAAGTATGCAACACACAATTAATTTTCAACTTTATCACTATGTGTATGTTTGTGATAATTGAACACCCTAATAATAACTTAAATATATACTACCAAGTTTATTGTAGTATAATATATGATTTTACTAAGTTGATATTAAGACAATATAAATTAATCTAAGTCTTGATTAATCTAAAAGTGATTCCAGGACTAGTTTCGTTAGTGTCACGTTCGTTTATACGTTCGAACGAACCTATCTAGTGAGTTCACGTTCGTGTAGCATTTGTAAACGCGTTCGAATGAAGTGTTCCAGAGAGTTCACGTTCGTGTAGCGTTCGAGAACGCTTTCGAACGGAATATTCCAGAGAGTTTACATTCGTGTAGCGTCCGAAAATGCCTTCGAACGAAATATTCCAAAGGGTTTACGTTCGTGTTGCGTTTGAAGACGCGTTCGAATATTCTAAGGCAGAAGGCTTGCGTTCGAGTTGCATTTGAATACGCGTTCGAATGTTCTTACGAAAATTCAAAACTTTACCTACGCGTTCGTCGGGCGTTCGAACCCCCATGCGTATTTTTCATGCACAGAAATCATTTTCCAGAAAATTTCTTATTAACACATGCGAATTTTCATCTAACAACACTAAAAATAATAAGTTCTTAAGATTATTGGGGAAATTAAGTGTTATTAAATGAAATCAACACGTATCAAAAAAATCAACAATCATGCCAATATTTAACATTAAACCATAAACCTTAAAACATAAAGAAAAACCTGGAAAATATTGAAGACTCTGTAAAACAGAAAAATTGTAGTCTAAGTCGAGTTGCCTCTGTCCTTAAGAACTTATTAGCCCTGCCTCGGTGCTCTATGAATTTTGTGGCTAACGTCCACCCAGGATTACTTGGATTCCTCTTTATTCAAGAGGCGCTCCTTAACAAGATCTTGAACTATGACAATGGTGAGAACTCTCTCTTGACTCTTAAAAAAATAATGTATGAGACTTAACTTCTGGATTTTTGGATCCCTTAGAATGAACATGAAGGCTCCTATATAAAGGCATGTAATGGTGCCTTAAGGGTACCATTTGGTTGGGGTGTAACCCTCTTAAGGGTTATACCCCTTTCATGCACCATTTGGAGCCTAGAAGTGTGTTCTTCTAATTTGGAGGACATGTCCTTACAGTTTGTGCCCTTCCCATAGGGCACCACCCAAGGTACATGACCCTCCTCCATCCAAACTTAATATTTAGAGAATTTACAATATTATTCATATGTATTTGACGTGAGCTCCACATAGATCTCACTTATCTTTTCATTGTTGATCCAATGATCAATATCAATTCTGCTCAATATTGAATCATAATTCTGTATGGATACTCGCCCCACAATAAAATCTTTATATGTAAATGTAAAGATGAGATGTGCCCGAAATTCGATTTTTTTCTTTTTTAATCATTGAAATTTTAATAGATACATATACATTTTGCGCAATAAAAGAAAATATTCGGTGTTGAAAGAGTGATGAAGGAGTGCATCTACCATTATTGTATATGCCATCATGATTTTTCTCCCTCAAGTTTTCAGTGTGTGTGTGTAAGAGAATTTTCTTCCATTAAGAGTTTCTTTCATTAATTAATATAATATCATACAATGGATTATGACTTTTTTAATTCTACTATATATATTTCTCATCAGTGTATGTAATGTTCTAAAAAAATATTAAGTAGTAAGAGTACAATGGGAGACTGTCTAGGATTTCTAGGCGGTGCCTAAAAGGAAATGGTAGGTTGCGTTAGGTTTTTTTTATTAAAAAAAATTGAGAAATTTTTTTAAGGAAAAAACGTATAGACCCGTCTAGAATCATCCAAGAGGTCGTTTAAACCCACCTGACTTGCCTAGAACCATTCAGAAAGTCGCCTAGATCTTCCTAATCTCTTAAACTCGCCTAACAACCGTTTTCATGCATAATCAGAATGATCAGGGAGCACCTAGAGGCTTGCATAATCAAAATGATCAGGCAGCACCTAAAGGCTGCCTAGATAGCCACCTAAATATTTTTAAATCATTGGGTGCAGAAGATCACGATTATCATCGACACATAAACCTCACAGAGACCTTGTCTCTTTTGGTGCTCAATGACACCGCTTGTGTCCTTGACTTAGAACATACAATCTGTGACAATAGCTCACTCAAGCTTTGTAATTTTCATCGCCATGGCTTTACTTTATGTTTCCGTATTTTCTTTTTTAATCTATTTGTTTTTAGGTTTTTAGTCATGGAGTCACTGAATTTCAAAATTATTTCGGGATTTTTCTTTTCTAACTCCTTTTCTTATTGTCAATATGTGTTGCATCCACTCTCGTGTGTGGCATCTGTTAGCTTGGTGTAGGCATTGCATTTTCGCATGTGAAACCCGATGATGAGTCTCAATTGGAGGCACTACCTTTTTAGCTAAGGATATTGCGGGAAACGGAGGTCGGAAGGGGAAATTCGGAAAAGTATGTCATCAAGTCCATTCCACAAGTTCACTGTCTTCGTTGGTGCTGCGTTCGTTCCTTCGTTCGAACCTCGTGCAGATTGCGGACGTTCGTGCCGCGTGCGAGGAGGCGTTCGAACGGAGCCGGTAATTCTGGTTTTGCTGCTAGCCTCACACCCCAGCCCATTTGGCCCCCCAAAGCCCATAAAACACATCCCAAATTAAATAAATAAATATTAAACATTAAATAAAATATTTAAATCATTTACCAATTAAATAAAACATAAAATAAAATCATGTCTAATATAAATAAATCAAATATATTATATACTAAAACTAAAAATAAGATTTGCCCAATTAAAATCAATCCTAACCAATTAAAACCAATCAAATATTTGACTTCCTAATTCAATAAGATATACACCAATTTAAATTAGTTGACTTCCTAAATTAAAATATTTTGTCCCCCCTCAATCTTGTATATGCCTTTCCCATCTCTCCTTATTTGGAAACCAAATCCCTTCCTTGTGAGACAAGGTGAAACCCTAGCCATTCTCTATATAAACAACCCCTAACCTAGCCATCCCTCCTCTCCAATCTCTCTAGCTCATACACACAATTCACACAAGAATTATAGCAAGAAATCCTAGACATCACAAGCATATCACTCCCTTGATCCTCACCCTCACACCACCGAAAATCACACCAAAACAATCCCTAACCACCACCGAAAATCACACAAAACACAGCAACCTAAACCACTCCCAAAAACAGTCCTTAATCCCTTAAAAACGGTAACCTAAAAGACACTTAGAACCTTTGAAATAATCACACCAAACCACACTAAAAAGAACACCAAAACAGCCCACCAACAGTAAGCAGAGGATACAGAGGGAACGGCAGCAAAACCATAAGGAAACAGCAGCAAAACGGAGTCGGAACAGTAGCTCGAGTGGCCGAACAGCGAAGGAAGAGGCAAACTAGTGAACCAGAAAAGTTGCGGAGCTTTACCCCCCTTTCGATCTTCGTGGAACGCGAGTCCGAGAGACAGCTTAAAAGGTTAGACCTGAGGGTATCTATCACACTTATTCCTATTTAATTTCTGGTTATTTATTTTGATTATATTTTCTGTATTTGTGGCATTTGTTGTGTGTATGATGCGTGTTGTGGATATTGGATGAATGGAAGAGTGTCGTCTCTTGTGGTATATAGGATGGAAACCCAGACGTAAATTCCGTAGCCGAATCCGAATGGACGGTAGTGCGGTCTGTACTTGGGACACAACTCCACGTACCACTTGAGTAAAACGGCACCTCCTCTTGTTTTGAGTTGCTTTGGTTTATTTAATTCTTGTCATTTAAATTCTGCATGTTGTTTAATCCCATGATACGATCGAGTGCATGGGCTTAGTAAGTGCGATGAAAGGTTCCCTAATTGGAGGGTTAAAATCCTTCACCACGATGCTTTGCCGCACCGATTGATGTGTGTTCGGTTGAATGCGAAATACGTTCAATCGGACACACTTAGTTTGATATGATTGTCTTTATTTTCGTATGCATGATTCAACCGAGCGCATGGGCTTAGTAAGTGCGATGTGAGATCCCCTATGGGGATGGGCTAAAGCCCGTTACCACGAGGCTTTGCCGCGCCGGTTGATGTGTGTTCGATTGGATACAAGATACGTTCAATCGGGCACACTATGTTTAATATTATTGCTTTTCATTCTATGTATGCATGATTCAGTCGAGCGCATGGGCTTAGTATGTTGGTCTAAAGGTCCTCTCTTTGAGAGATCAAGAGCCCCAAAAGGCCACCTTTACGGCAGTACTTCGCCGCGCCCCTCCCTTTATTTTGTCGTTTATGTATTGCATCCTATTTCATGCATCAGGTCTGTTCCCGTTTGAACTCGTTTACGAACGCAACTCGAACGCGCATGTATTTTGCCTTGTCATGCATCAGGTCTCCCTCATGTTCGAACGTGTTCACGAACGCCATACGAACGTAGGCATTCTGTTTCATTTCCATTCGAACGCGTTAACAAACGCTATACGAACGTGAGCATTCTGTTTCATTTCCGTTCGAACGCGTTATCAAATGCCATACGAACGAGAACCTTCTGTTTACCGTTCGAACGCGTTTACGAACGCTATACGAACGCCCACGCACTTTCTTAGTTTCATAATGCATCAGGTCTGGTTCCGTTCGAACGCGTTCTCAAACGCCATACGAACGAGAACCTTCTATTTACCGTTCGAACGCGTTTACGAACGCTATACGAACGCCCACGCACTTTCTTAGTTTCATAATGCATCAGGTCTGGTTCCGTTCGAACGCGTTCTCGGACGCTACACGAACGCGAACCTTCTGTTTACCGTTCGAACGCGTTTACGAACGCTACACGAACGCGCACCCAATGAATCGAGTCATCTTCATTAGATTTCATGCATAGTTTTCCTAGTAGCTATGCCCACATGTATGAATACAACTATGTTAATGAATTACAATTCATATGCTTGTGTCGTGATAACATTTGAGTATTATTTCTTGTGGTATATCAGATGGAAACTCAGACGTAAATTCCGTAGCCGATTCCGAATGGACGGTAGTGCGGTCTGTACTTGGGATACAATTCCACGTACTACTTGGAAAAGTGCCCATATGTATGTTTGTATGGTTAATATGTGTGCTTGTGTTTTCTTGAATGTAATATGCAAATAAAGTTGTATGTTCGTTGCCATGTTGATATATGTTAAGCATGCGATTTTAGATATGAGATAAGTTTTATTTTGCATATGAGAATTTAGAAGCATGATACTCTTGGAAATAAGTGTTACTTAAGCTTAATTAAATTATTACATAAATCCTTTCATTACAAGTGACATGAGTAAGGGACCATTCCGAACCCAACGGTTTGAGGTCTTCCCTTGCGAGGGGCGAGTGCGGCCTTAAATCTTTGTCCCGGTTCACACCGGGTGGCGACTCCATATTATTTAGTATTTCCCAACTAGTGCCGCGAGCCTAGGAACGGCGTCGCCCAAGTCCTGTTGTCTACACTTGGTTATGGTAATTTGGTTTTATTTCCATTTGTCAATTTTTCAAAGTTTTTGGGTTATTTTGAAAATTAATTGAAATTTTAGGCTTTCTCTTTTCAATTTCTCTCATTTTGGTAGACTTATAAATTTTCGACCACTTCATGAGATCACTTTATCTAGTTTTTCTCATTTCAACGGTTTCTTAGATTTCTGATCACTCTACGAGATCTTATATTTATTTAATAATATTTTGATGGTCTCTTAGATTTTTAACCACCGAATTACTTTATCATTTATAAAAACTCATAAATTTAAGTTTCTAGAGACTCCTCCTTTCGGACATCGTAAGTTAAATATTTCATTTGTATTTTGTAGGTTTAAACTCCCCCTTTAAATTTCGTAGGTTAAAGCTCATCAATGATTTTTAGCTTTAAGATCTCTAAGTTTACAAACTCCAGTCAGTCCCGAGTCTCAAGTATTTCAAGCCTTAAAATTTCAAACCCTAGTCAATCCCATCTCAAGTATTTTAATATCAAGTTTCAAGACTCTGATTTCAAGATACAACCTCAAGATATGATTTTAAAATCTCTAAAATTTATGAATTAATTACATATTATTATTAGTATTATTTCATTCACATTTAAGTTTCATATATTGTCTATATAAAAGCTTCTCATAGTAAACACAATATAGAGTGAATTTAAGAATTTTTTTTCATTAATTAACAGATCAATGTCTAGTTTTATCTAATTTTATTTTGCTTAGGCCTCAAAGTTTCTATATATCTAATTTAGGTAATTGCTTGCCATTATTCACAAGCATATGAAGAGGATCCGGCTTTATTCATAAGAATTTACATAGCTTTTTTTTTAAAAAAATATTTTATTATGTTATGAGGATTTATTATCATTTGAATTATAATAGAGCCTTAATACATATATTTATAGCACAGTATAAAGGTCTATCAAGCATGACTCAAAACCTACGACTATTAAAGGTGAAATCACTTTCTCCATATTAGAGATATCTACAATCTTAAGAGGACGAACGAAACTAAGTTTATATCTATTGTAATCTAGTGGTGAAATGCTATACTCACAAAGTAATGTAAAAGAAAGAGAGAATGATTACATCGATGTGAAATTGAACCCACCAAATAGTTTGTTCAGATTGATGATTTTGGTAAGCTAATATAGTGAAAGAAAGTCAATAACTTGCCTTGAAGAATGAATTAAAAATCTAAAATATAGACAGGACATTAATATTGTTGAATTGAAAGCCAAGGGAAATCAGTTGAGAATTTGTGACGATCATAAATTCTCAGGAAGCTGGAATATTCAATAATGAATCTAAAAATTCGTATTTGTCTTAGGTTCTGATCCTTTACAAAATTAATTATAATTAATTAAGGTAAATCCTAATTAATGTTCTACGGATTATCAACAAACACTCTTATTTCTAAGCAATTATAATATACTGCAGAATCTTAAAACCAATCACACAAAATCAATACAAGTATTTTGGTGACGAAGTGGAAAACTCGTGCGAGTAAAAAACCACTCTGGATATCTCAGCTACCAGCCAAAATCCACTATAATAGAGAAAAACTTACAATGATAGTAAAAGACCTATGACGGCAACTCCACCGACTCTAATACCTCTAGACAACAAAAACTCGAAGAACTCATTGAGCCCATACCCCACGGTTTTCTTCAGAACCTCTGAAGTCTCTGAGCGGATCAACTCTGCAAGCTCTGAACGCCGAAACTCCGACTACCAATCTTCCTCCTTGAGAATTTAGGAAATTGGGTTTGGTTGTGTTGACAGTATAACAAAGATTGATCTCACCAGAAACAGAGAAGACAATAAAAGCAAAGAAGTCTTCAAGGTGAGAAACAAATAGGTAGGCTTTGAGAGATTATGTTTTCAACCCTTTGCGAATGAGGCTTAATGTTCTTTATATAGATAGGGCGAAAAGAAAGGTTTCCCAAGTGCAAAATATGCTTAAAATGCGTTCAAAATAGTTCACTTACGCACGAATGTTCAAACGCCACTCGAATGCGTGCTCTCTGGAAGGTTCTGTTCGAACGCATACTCAAACGCACCTCGAACGCACACTCACTGGAATGTTTTGTTCGAACGTACTACGCATGAGAATATTCTGCCAAGTTTTGTTCGAACCCAAACACATACGTGACACTAACGCCACTCGTTCGAACGCTTCAACGAACGCAGCACTAACGCATATCTGATCTTCATGCTCAGTTTTGCCAAATATCAGTCTAATTGCACCGAGATCTTCAAGATTCATTACAACTCAATTGAACTTATTTTGTTACGGACATTGCTAATAAAAATGGAACTAACAATCTCTCCATTTGGCATTCTGTGACAAAACACTACATAATATAAAAAATACGGTAAATGACTCAAAAAGAAAACAACCAACTGTCAACCATCCTGACGGTGACTTATTACAATATGACTCGATCTAATACTTAATCAAGTAGTTTTGATATCAATGTCACCTCAGTAAATAACCTACTTACCTGAAACATCCACAAACAACAATATATCGTGAAAAATATAGGGATTATAAAGAACAAATAAAGCAGTGATAAATCTCATGCATGTACAAATAGATAAGTAGATATCCTACCCTCCTTTAATCATACTCCCCCTAAAACTGAGATAAATAAGAAATAGATATACTACACCTCAAACTGCTCTCTTTTTTTCACGAAATGACAATGAGTAAAGGGACTACACATGCGAGAAAGTATTCAAAAAAAATTACTCCCCCTCACTAATATCCTAACTCAGTCAATAAAAGCAATATATGGGAAGCAAACACTCATAGATATGCACACACAAAAATGTTATGCAAAGACAGAAGCACACACAAGCACACAATAAGTTAAAGAAAAGACAATAAAAATGACTGAAACAACACTTCAAACAAGTACAATGATACACAATCAATACTCAGCTATTTATGACATGAATAATAAGCATCACTTTAGATCCTGCTAAATATTACACACATGCATATGAAATAAACACCAAAGCATAACAAGTATTTGCATGAAAAATAAGTGCACAACCAATGTTGCTTATTTTCAGGTCCCAGCACCACTGGGACCTGAAAATAAGCAACATTGGTTGCATGCTATAATATTCTCCCTCTAAATTTGATGAGCTCATAAATAAAGACTCTTTCGAGTAAATGGTTTTTCCCTTATCTTTTGAATTTTGCCCATTGGCTCTTTTGTAATTGAGTCTCATGTAAACTGTATTATTTTTTTTTATTTTCTTTCACAAGGGAATAGCACAAGGTCATATAGTCAAATGTCACACTATTTAGTGAGCTAAATATGATAGAGATTAGATTGTTAGTCCAAAAACTCATACATGCGACCAAGCCTTGACAATAATAAAAACATGTATGTGAAGTACAAGCACAAGATATACTAAGGGTTTTTATCACACAAACTCATGCACATAGAGAATCAAGAAAAATAAAAGCATATTACACAGGTATAAATATATATCCTACATATTAGGATCACATGTACATACTTTTCACGCTCTACTAAGCCACAAAATATTTTTATTCTTTTCATTTATATATATATATATATATATATATATATATATATATATATATTAATTTTCATTTTTAACACAAAAATAAGAAAAGACACCACATGGATCGTCAATATCCAATGGTACGTGGAGTTGTATCCCGAGTGCAGATCATACTACCGTCCATTTGGAATCGGCTATAAAATTTATGTTCAGATTTCCATCCTATATACCAAGGGACATGTAACAAAGACAAAAACAAACACACACCCATATGCAGTGAAAACAAAAAAATACAGTCGTGCAAACACATAAAACACATGCTCATACACATGCAATGTGAAAAATAAATGCAACTTCTAAGAAGAGTTATATTGAAGTGCACTCTCATAATGTCTTCTAGGATCAAGACATTCAGAAATAGATGAGAAGTCATCTTGCTTCCCCACTCAAACTTTCTTAGGAAATTCTTCCACTTGAGTATTTCTAGTCAACAAAGCAAGTTTCTCACTAAGAAATTGTGCTTGTTTAGTTAGTGCAAAAACTTGAGAAACAAGATTTGAAAAATCAAATATAGATAACACATTCTTAGGCCTTTTCTTTTGTTTGTGCAATATGAAGCACTTAGGTCTAATGTGTCATGCCTTGCACAATGATGGCATACAGACATAAACATGGGATGAGAGCGAGGTTTACCCATTGCACCTCTAGATTGAGGTTGAGGTTGAGACACAAGATGAGGAAAAAACTAAAAAATCACATGACTACACTAAACAGGTTTCTTACCTACGTCACGTTTAGTAGGGATTGGCACAACTCTAGAAGATGACGTCTTACCATAATTAGGCTCAACGCTAATCCCTAACAAATGGTATAGTTTCTCAGTCCCACTAGAAAATACAGACAACTGTGTTCTAGTATCTTCAAGTTCAACTTCTAAAGATTGGACTCTATTAGCTAGCCCTTTTTATTTCTCTCCTCAATGTCATCTATCATCAAAAGGTTTTGTTCAAATTTAGCTTGAACTTCATTCTTTTCTAGCTCCACTTCTTTCAGCCTCTTATTGACATCTATATCCGTCTTCTTGATATCTAAACTCTCATTAAACAGTTCAGTATATGCTACTTGAAGACTATTCTTATCTACAAATTTATCGTGAGAGAATTCTGATCTAGCATCTTCATCACTAATATTTTCTTCTCTCTCACCATTCACACTAGTAGTAAAAGCCATAAAGTTACTTTTATCATTAGAAGACTCATCAGAAGTATAGCCACCTTCTGAATCACTAAGTTAGGCTACCATGACTTTCTTTCCCTTGGACTTAAGGTATATGGGACACTCAGATCTAATATGCTCATACTCTTCACACTCATGGCATTGAATACCATGGGGTTTGCTACCTCTATCCTCTCTGGACTCCTTTATACTATGCCTACTCTCTCTAGGCTTATCATCCATATCCCTATCACGGCCATTCTTCTTCAGCTTAAGAAATTTCTTAAACTCTATTACAAACATGGCCAAATCATGATCCGTGAGATTATCACCATCATCATCACTTGACTGATCATGAGCAACTTTTTTTGTGATCTTTATCGCTATGGTTTTGAGCTTTTTATAACTAGGAAGTTTCTTCTCATACACCTGTAATTTTCCTACGAGGTCCTCTAGTTTTAGGTGATCTAAGTCATTACTCTCCTCGATGGCTGTGATCTTTGGTAAGAACTTATCAAGTAGGGATCTAAGGATTTTCCTCACTATCCTATTGGTAGGAATAGTCTCGCCTATGTTAAAACTTGAGTTAATGATATCGTTAATCTCAACATAAAATTCATTAAAAGTCTCATCATCTTTCATACTAACGACCTCAAACCTAGTGGCAAGATCTTGGAGTCTATTATTTTTAACAGATAATGTGCCCTCATGCACAGTCTGAATGATGTCCCAAGCATCCTTGGCTATCTCACACATAGAGATTCTCTTAAATTCAGCAGAATAAATAGCAACATGAATGACATTAATTGCCTTGTTGTTTCTGTTGCTAGCGTCAAACTTATATTTAGTCTAGGTCGGTTTATCTTTAGGGGAAGAGACCTCATCAACCATGACCACGAGATGTTTCCACATGTACTCTACTGACATCCAGACTCTCTCATCTAAGGATTTAAGGAACGCTCTTTTGTGAACCTTCCAATGCAAATATTCAATCCCATCAAAGAATGAGGGATAATTTAATGTTTGACTACGGTCCATAGCTAAACGGGTCAAGGATCGAGGTCAGACTCTAATACCAAAGGAAAATTTGTATTTGTCCTAGGTTCTGACCCTATGCGGAATTAATCACAATTAACTAAGACAAGTCCTAATTAATATTATATGGATTATCAACAAACACCCTTACTTATAAGCAATTATAATATACTGTAGAATATTAAAACTAATCACATAAAATCAACACAAGTTTTTTGGTGATTAAGCGAAAAACTCATGTGAGTAAAAAACCACTCCGGGTAGCTCGCCACCAACCCAAAATACATTATAATAGAGAAAAACTTACAATGATGGTAAAAGACCTATGACAGAAACTCCACCGACTCTAGTACCTCTAGATTGTAAGAACTCAAAGAACTCATCGAGCCCGAACACCACGATTTTGTTCAAAACCTTTGAAGTTTCTGAGCGGATCAATTCTGCAAACTCTGAACACTAGAACCCTGACTATCAATATTCCCCCTTGATAACCCTGAAGGTTTAGGAAATTGGGTTTGGTTGTGTTGACGGTTTAATAAAGATCGATCTCACCAGTAACAGAGAAGACAAGAAAAGCAAATAAGTCTTCAAGGTGAGAAACAAGTAGGTTGAAAAGTTATGAAGATTTGAGAGATTATGTTTTCAACCTTTTATGAAGGAGGCTTAATGTTCTTTATATAAGTAGGGCAAAAAGAAAGTTAAGTGTAAAATGGGCTTAAAACTCGTCCAAAATAGTTCACTTATGCACGGACGTTCGAACGCCACTCGAACGCGTGCTGAACGCGTGCTCCCTGAAAGGTTTCGTTCGAATGCATACTCAAACGCGCACTCACTAGAATGTTTCGTTTGAATGCACTGATGAACGTACTACGTACGAGAATCTTCTGCCAAGTTTCGTTCGAACCCAAACACGAACGTGGCACTAACGCCACTCGTTCGAACGCTTCAACGAACGCAACACTAACGAATATCTGATCTTCATGCACAGCTTTGCCAAATACCAGTCCAATTGCACCGAGATCTTCAAGACTCGTTACAACTCAATTGGACTTATTTTGTTACGGACATTGTAAATAAAAATGGAACTAACATAATCAAAAGTCTCTCTCTATATATAAATACTTTTAAATAAGGAAATGGACATAAAACTCCTAATTAATGTTAAAAAAAAAAAAAATACAACCCCTTAATTCTTGACATATTTTGTTGACAGATAAAGAATAAATATTCTAATTTAACATAAAATGAAGCATAATAAACATACTAATTCACCTATATTTTCATTCAAATTAATAAAATTTATTGCACATTGACAATGCTACACATGCAGTTATTTTATGGTAAGAGACTATGATCCAACTACTCGATTTATAATAATCTCTTAGATCGTGTCTTTCGACATTGCAATGCTATCGTATCACATTTAAATATTAGGGGTCCAAATGTAGAAAACATGAAATGGCTCCAAAAAAAAAAAAAAAAACATCAAGGAGGTGACAAGATTTTGGGTCATTTTTATGAGTTTTAGTTGGAAATATGATAAAGTCTTGTGAGATGACATAAAAAAAAAATTAAAGATTTTAACACCACTAAATTTCAGTAGGGTTGAGGTAATTTTCTAGAATTTGCAGCTATTTATGAGCTGAAAAAAAAAATTATATGTTCAGAAATATAGTTATGGATCTAAGACTGAATTTATCCTTGGATGTTTTTTCAGTGCTTTTAGTGACGTCATTTCGTAATAATAAATAAAAAAGAAACACAATTATTATGGGAGTGAAAGTTTTGAACCATTCAACTTGAAATCGACAAAAAAAATGATCCTTAAAAATTTTAGTAAAAATCAGAACTGGCATAAAATAAATGAGGGTGTCGAAATTCTTTAAAACTGTGCTCTACTAATTGGCTACAGGACCTGAACTGCCCATCTGCATTCTGCATAGATTCATTGCCATATATTTTACCTCCCATAATTTTAATCATATTAAATAAGCAACAATGGCACCCTATTCTTCATCAAAATATATGCTTTTATATTTCAAGGAATGATATATTTATAATTTCGAGAAAATAAAAATAACAAAGGTAGTAGAGGTCTAATTTGAGATAAATAAGAATTGGTCACTTACTAGTCTCAATAAGTAATTTCTTAAGTAGAGTCTATATTTCAATAAGATGAAGAAATAAATCAAGATGTTAATCATAAAATTCAATCAGATTTGATGAAATAGAGATATTCAAGTGTGCTCAGTTGCAATCGTAACATTCTTTTAAAACATAAAAGAAAATTGTATAAGATGGATGTGAGACCTGCAAATTTTATGGAATAAAATGCTAGATAATAAAACATCAATGTGTTAAAAAAAATGAAAGTAGATGAAAATTCTTAGATAGATGTGTGTGGATTATGAGAAACAGTTATTTGAAGAAATTAAGAAGAAAATGTTTGTAATATTAATTGATGAGAAAATAAGAAAAACACTCATATTAAGATGATTTGAACGTACAGAACGAAAAATAAATGCTATTTATATATGCCAACCGAAATTAGAGAAAACATAAGTTCACGTATATAGAAATCTTTTAAAAATATTATATTTACTGAGCCTAATGAGAATGATTTCGAATAGATTCTTATGACGTCAAAGTCTAATCTTACACGGTGAGAAATGACTTTTGATTTTATGAATAAATAAATTATTTCATTTTATAAGAAAATCAAAGAATATACATATTTTCTATAATAGGAAGAATAAATGCAGTTTATATGGTAATAAAGTTGAACAGTAAAAAAAAAAGTTGAACAGTATTGGTCATAAAATCTGTTCTTACAAGTATTAATAAGTGGGGTAAATAAAATTGAATTTTCTTGCGAATTGCTGAATGATCGGGGGTAATAATTAATTAAATTTTGGAGCAGAAATCTTCATTGCCTATATTTGTGAAGTTAAAAGTAAATTAAACAACCTAAAAAATTAAATGAATATTAATCGGTTCGGCTGTATTTAATCTGACCGTTGAGACAAGACGTGGGGTGGTGTAATTAATTGTGATAAAATTATGATTTATGAATGCCAATTCATCTGCCTGCCTGTTGAGACAAGACGTGGGGCCCATGCATGAGTGGCTTGGGTGGCTCTAGTACATGGTGCAGTCATGTAACATGATCGCCTCGGTTGGATCCCAATCCCAACTGAACTGATGCAATTTAAAAAAATAAAAAACAAATTTATTTTTTTTCTTATCTTTTTTTTTTTTATTTATTTAACACGCAGATCATTAGATGAAAATCTAACCATCGGTAATAAGCCACGTCGGAGACCAGCACCTCTCATCCTTTCTTTTTTTTTTTACCGTCTTGTATTTAATTAAACATTATTGTTATTGTTTATTAAATATTAATTTGTAACTGTTTTTTTTTTTAAATTAATTTTAGTAATTTTATGTCGTCTTGGCAATTGTGAATTTACTCATCTCCTGCTAAATAGTAGAAAAATTTAAGGCGTTCATTTTGATCCGTACATTTGTACTCAAGTCATTGATTATAACTCGACAAGTTTCAATTATTGCTTTACTTATTATTAATATCTTTTAAGGTTTTGTTGGATCCACGTTGATCCTTTACGAGGAGTTAACTTTTTTCTTAAAATTAATTACTATAAATCAAGTATCGTCTATGTAAATCTCCAAGTGGAGAGAAAAATTGAATAACATGTTTCATTACGAGAGTATATATATCTATATAATAAAAGAGAATGGTGTTGGGGAATAGAGTGTATCCAACGGCTCTCTTTATGTGGCTTAATTGAGGCTCAGATCATTTCATTGGTAATTGGAGGAAATAGTCAAAAATTTTCAAATTTTCAAATTAAAAATTAGAAAGTTCAAATAAAATCATTTAATTTTGTAACACCGTGTCGTAGGCACGGGTAAATACTGTAACATCGTGCCGTAGGCACTGCCAAATACTGTAACATCGTGTCGTAGACACGGGCATCATTTAATTAAAAAATAAAATCATTTAATTCTGTAACACCGTGCCCTAGGCACGAGCAAATACTATAACACCGTGCCGTAGGCACGGACCAACTACTGTAACACCGTGCCGTAGACACGGGCAAAAACTAGTATATATATATATTTTTATTTATTTATGAAGTTCTTCTCAACAACGATTGGAGCGTCGTAATTAGATCAAGCACATCAATTAAGTTGACAAATGTAATTTTTGCTAATCATAAATTGATCATTTCCTGTGAATAAAGTGAAATAGGAGAGCTCATTATTCATTTAACTTAGTTCGATCTAAATTGTTCAAATAAAAGGGGTAATATCAAATTAAGGTTGGGAATTAGGGATGGCAATGGAGAGATGATGGGAGGGGATCAATATCCCCATGTTCGTTCCTGATAATCTTTAAATCTAATCATAATTATTCCAGATGAGGGGATGATGATATCTGAATAATAAAAGGGGATCCCCAGAGACACTGAATCCCGAATAATAAATAATTTTTTCTTAAAATAAATTTAAATCTTTGAGAAATATATTAGTTTTGATAAATATATTAGTTGAACTATTACTTTATTCAAAAATCAACATACATATTCAAAAAATTGATAATATTTATTACACAAATCACAATTTATATAAAAAATTGAAATTCGTATTTTCTGTTTTTTCTTTTGTTTGATATGTAACTTAATAAAATTCATTAAAAATTGATTTGATATATAATCATTTCATTTAAGCCCTTATAATATTTGTAATTTATATATTTTTATAAATATTTTTAAATTATATAAAATGAATACAAGTAAATAAAAGTAAAATAAAAGATTGATGGTATATATAAAACTATAATATTTAAAATTAAGGCTAAAGATCCTTATTTTGATTATTTTTTATGTGCAATTTTTTCGACCATTCTTTTCTTGTGTAGCACAAACATTCTCAATGCACTTAATTTCAAAATTGAAATAAACACATTACAGGAAACTCATATAATAAATATACAAGTAAATAAATACAATTTCATAACTTACCGATTCACAAAATCTTTTAAGTTTTTTTGACGGCTCATTGCCAAATGATTCTGTTGGAAAATTATTTGTAAGAAATAATAAATTGTTGATAAGAAACAACAAGAAAAATATTAATGGGGAACATATGATACATCCATGATGGTAACATTTTTGGAGGGATTAGAGGAAGTCATTATGCATCTAAATACAGGTGATTACATAGTAATCAATGCATCCTAGTGCATGTGATTACATGTAATCAAGACTTACTTCCAAATGCATGTGAGCTAATAGGAAGCAATATATGTGAAGTTATAGTGACTTGATTTCCCTCTTATAAATAAGAGCATTTGCTTATTGAGTTAAGTAATCAATTAAGTTTGATTTAAAGCATCTCTACAAGAAGAAATGTATGCAATTGTGTTGTGAAAATATTAGGTTTATTTCAATTTGTTTGTGAATAAATCTAGAACTAGTAATACATGTTTGGTTAGATCCTAAGAGGAAAAATACAGAAATATATTGGGGATGATGTTTCCTAACATTGGTATCAGTAGCTTAAATACATGTATTCTAGTTAGATTACACAAAAATGCATGATCATGAATTAAAAATAAAGAAAATGCTTCCGGTTTTTATTTGTACAAAAATGATTTTCTTCTAACTTTGAGTCGTAATAACTCTCTGTACAAAATTGATAATGGAATGTTCTAAGATTTTTTGAAAACAAGGACATGAGATCTTTAATTCGGTATATCATTTGCGTAATTTGGATTAAAATTTAGAAATATATGGACACTAGAATTTGGCTAGTCGAACTTGTTTTTACCCGGAAAACACTCATAGATTGTAAAAATGACATGTCATCCGATCCTTAGAAAAAAGTACGATATTTCATACGCTTAATGTACGACAAGTTGTACGCTTAATGTACGACAAGTTTTCGCTGTTTTGTTTGGAAATGATATGAGTAGGATAGTCGTTTTGTGTTTAAGCAAGTCCAGATCCGATCCGATCCAACCCACCAAATTAAATTAAAATTTCTAATAAATCCTTCCTGAACCGTCCAAACCTTGAGCAGAAGCCCAATATTAGGGCCCACTTATACTCTTGGTGTGGGCCCCAGCCTGCAACCATATGAGTTTTGAAAGACAGCACATCGTTTAACTAAGCTCTCCCAAAATTATGCAATGTGTGCAATTAATTAATTTAATTTAATTCATAATTATCTGTTCGTGAAAAAAAATTATAGCGACTAGAAATAACATTTGCTGCAAGCTTGCAGGGATACAAAAGCTCGAAGTAACAATTTTTCTTTTGTCGGTTGAGTTGCAGAGATAGGGATTTGATCTTAACGAGGTGGCTCTATGTGCAGCTAGCGCTCCGCAAACCTAGTTTTTGTTTTGGTATATGCTTTGCCGCTTGCGTAAGGTTGGTTTTATGGATTTGTAGAGATGGATCAGATGATTGATTTCATTTTTAGGGTTTTGTAAATGGACGGGTGAGATTATTTTCGTTGTTTTGTTTAAAAATGATATAAGTAAGACAGTCGTGTTTTAGAAAAACGATAGTCGTTTTGTGTTTAAGCAAGCCCATATCTGATCCAGCCCACTGATTTAAATTAAAATTCATAATCAATCATTTCTGGGCCTACCCAACCCTGAGCAGAAGCCCAATATTAGAGCCCACTTATACTCTTGATGTGGGCCCCAGCCTACAACCCTAGGGGTTTTGAAAGGCAACACATCGTTTAACTAAGCTCCCCCAAAATTATACAACTTGTGCAATTAATTAATTTAATTTAATTCATAATTATCTATTTGGAAAAAAATAAAAAATTTTTACAGTAACTAGAAATAACATTTGCTGCAAGCTCGCAGGGATACAAAAGCTTAAAGTTGGCTAGTCGAACATGTTTTTACCCAGAAAAACACTCAGATTATAAAAACGACATGACATCTGATCCTTAGAAAAGAGTACGACACTTCATCCACTTAATGTACGACAAGTTGTACGCTTAATGTCTACAGACACGACATGTCGTATGTGTAATGATAAATTGACAAGTCGACTGCCTCTATATCTCAGAACCGACATATCGTACGGTCATAGAACTCGCGAATGACATGTTGTCTTTTTCCGGTTGAGTTGCAGAGATATGGATATGATCTTAACGAGGTGGCTTTGTGTGCAACTAGCGATTCACAAACCCTAGTTTTTATTTTGGAAGATGCTTTGCGGCTTGCGTAGGGTTGGTTTTATGGATTTGTAGAGAATGATCGGACGATTGATTTCATTTTTAGGGTTTTAAAAATGGACGGGTGAGATTGTTTTCGATGTTTTGTTTGGAAATGATATGAGTAGGATAGTCGTGTTTTAAAAAAAACGATAGTCATTTTGTGTTTAAGCAAGCCCAGATCCGATCCAGCCCACTGAATTAAATTAAAATTCCTAATCAATCCATTCTTGGCCTACCCAACCCTGACCAGAAGCCCAATATTAGGGCCCACTTATACTCTTGGTGTGGGCCTCAGCCTGCAACCCTAGGGGTTTTAAAAGACAGCACATCCTTTAACTAAGCTCCCCCAAAATTATGTAATTTGTGCAATTAATTAATTTAATTTAATTCATAACTATCAGTTTGGAAAAAAAAATTACAACGACTAGAAATAACACTTGCTGCTAGCTCGTAGGGATACAAAAGCTCGAAGTTGGCTAGTCGAACTTATTTTTACCTGGGAAAACACTTACAGATTATAAAAACGACATGTCATCTGATCCTTAGAAAAGAGTACGACATTTCATCCGCTTAATGTACAACAAGTTGTACGCTTAATGTCTAAAGATACGACATGTCGTATGTGTAATGATAAATTGACAAGTCGACTGCCTCTATATCTCAGAACCGACATATCGTACAGTCACAGAACTCACGGACGACATGTTGATGAGTGGTAATTATATTACTATTTCCCACTCATTTGACCTAATATTTTGTATAGTTTCTTGAGTTTTGTGAACGTTTTGATGTGTTTTATGTTGGACAATTATGACCATAGCGTCACTATTTGTACAGATCATGGTGTTGTTGTACAAATTAACTATGTGACAAAGGAGATTGCACTCTTATCATTTGTGATTAGATCACCAAGATATATAATGATAGGAGGTCCCTATGATTTGTTCATGGATTGAGAATGATATGAGACAATATCATTCCACAAAGGATAAATCAGTAAATATCCATAGTCAGAGTATTATCGAGATTGGACATCGATAAATACGTAAAAGACTAGTATTACACTTGTGCGCTTTGTGAGGGCATAACGACATAGTCACCAGACATCCGACATGTGCTTCGTACGGGGCAGACACAATTCCAGCCTCAGGCCTAGCACGTGATCATCCGATATTGGATTAAAATATGCAATACTACGTATACTACGCCTGATATAGATCCTATATTCCTGTAAGGATATTTCTGGAGAATTGGGTAGGCATGGCGCTTTGCTAGAAGCCAACCTTGTCTTGTAAATCGGTACAAACGTAGTACTAGGTACTTACGTGTTTGGATAGTCCGACGACCGAATTTACTGCCAACATATCCGGGGATCTCATGGGTCGCTTCTCGAATATTCACCGATAACGTATGACTCGCACTTTAATTAATCTGAGATTAATAAGATGAGAGAGAAAATTAATCTGTGATTAATTGCGGAGATATTTTATATGGGATAAAATATCAATAAAAGAGAGATAAAGATTAATTTTGAATTAATCGATAAATTAATATATTCGATATATTAAACGAAATTGGATTTCGACGCGGAATTAAAATTAGATTTTAATTAGGGCGAACAAATTAATTTAGAATTAATTCGTTAGCGACGTGAATAGTGATTTCGCTAGGCATAATCATTTAATTGCGTCGCAACGGAAAATTCGTTAATTTGGAATTAGCGAACCCGAGCCCGGGATTGTTTGCGAGCGCATTCGCATTTCGAATTCGAGTGCGGCACGCAAGTCAAATCAAGCGTCAAATCGCTAGTCACATCAAGCGTCAAATCATTAGTCACTTTGAGTGATGTGACAACTTGTCACATTGATTGATTGATTGATGTAAATAGTGATGTGAGTGGTTGATAGCATTTAATGCTATTTTTGGAGCCAAATTTGTGTTGACTTTTGGAAAGCTATTACACAAATTTTGGTATATGTTTTTATTTGATTTTGGAAATCATTTAATCAACAACTCTCTCTCTTTCTTTCATCTCTCATTCTCGCCCAAGGGCCTTTTTCTTCTGGTTTGGCAGTGAACTACCGAGAGCCAATGAGGAGACAGAGAAGCAAAGTGTTTGATTTTTGTGGCAAAAATCAAGAGAGCTAGCACTCCGAGAGACATGCGAAGGTGATAGGGAAGTCCACCCATGAGCTTGGAATCATTTGACAAAGCTTGGAGCTTGACGAAGATGATCCAAATGACCGAAAATGAGGACTGCAGCAGCTCACTGCCGAGAGGTCCAAATGAGGCAGAAAAAGTTTTTGTCTTCACTCGCATCGCTCAACCGATCGATGTGAGTATTCCACAACTCCCTCGTTGTATTCGCACTTGTTTCATGCTTGATAATTGATCCTTGGGACCTTAGAGAATTGGGTAAAATGATTTAGGGTTAAAATTGGGTAAAATGAATTTGAGCATGATTTAATGAAATTGGATGATTTAGTATGCTTAAATGTTGATGAATTGAAGATTGATTGGATCAATTTCAAGAAATTTTGTTTGGAACAATTTTCCCCAATTTTGGTATGCTTGGCCGAATACCACATGAACCCTAATGTCTTGGATTTTTGATTTTTTTGATCATTGGATGTGTTGGAAATCAATTGGGAATATTGATTTAATTTTGAATTGAATTGAATTGTATTGAATTTGATTTGGACATAAAATCCCCTCATTGGCCGAGACATATAAAGCATGTATTGGGTTTGATTTTTTGTTAAATTGGGTTGGACATGATTTAATGTTGATGAGCATGATTAATTGTACAAATTTGGTGTTTTGGAAATATTGAATTGGGTAATTAATAATGCTATACACTTTGGTAATTAAATTGGGAACTTGGAATTTGTAATTTAATTGTATTGGGCTTAAATTAGATTTGGGCTTGAAATGTTGTAATTGGGCTTATTGGGCTTGGTTGTACCAAGTTGAGTTTAGGCTAAATTGGTTGGATCCAATTGGGCCCAAAACCGCTTTCATAAAGCCCAAATGCGACTAATTGACATTAATAGTTTAATTGGCCCTAATGGGCCTAAATTGATTTCTGGGCTTATGGGATAACTCCCGGATTGGACTTTGGTTATTGGGTTTGACCCGAGTTGACCAAAAGTCCACGCCTTAAAGAAATTAATTAAAAGCCCATTGGACTTTAATTAAATTAATATTGGATATTAATCGGGCCTTAAGACCCGTAACGATTAAATTTGGAATTTAAGTCGTAAAGGTTCGTTAAATAAAGTGTAGTATTTAATTTGGAATTAAATAGCGAATTAGTATTAAATACAAATTGAATTAGATTTAATTATGTAGTTTAATTTAATTCGAGAATTCGTACTTTGAGTACTTATTCATCCGCATATCATTATTATTTATTCATATGCGCTTTATTATGTGTTTAGAATGCATGTTTAGGGTGTATGATGATGAGACCTTAACAAAGATAATAAATTGGTTGCCAATTTGCACTCGAAAAACCCTCGCAAAATATTAAGTTTTTTCCTTCCATTGAGTGATTCTTACTCAAGATCCGAGACTGGCATTAGCTTGTTGGCCAAAGTCAAGGCCTTTGTCCGTCGAGGATGTGTTTGAATCACGAAGGCTTTGTTCCATATTGGTGTCTTGTCCAAGTTGTGGTTTGTTGGCCAAAGTCAAGACCACTTCTTGTCCATCGACATTGATTACGAAGCTTTCCATGATCAATAGGTCGCGCTTAACTGGGATCACTAAGTTTGTTGTGCCAAAGCCAAGGCTTAGTTGATTCAGGGGAAAAAGGTTAGGTAATATATTGGATATATTGGCATATATAAGATATATGTTTCGGACTTGGACGTCCCCCTACTGGATCTAGGAATTGGATTGGATCCAATTGATCTTGGAGATCTACCTAGTTAATTATCATACAATTTGTTGGCCAAAGTCAAGATTGTGTGATATTTAACGGGATCCTAGCCCGCTAGGAAACACGGTTTCCCGAGTACTCGACAGAGGGTTAGAGGCTCGCCGAAAAATAGTGGGAGGCAAGAATTGAATTTGCAATATTCGTTTAATTACTTGCCATACGCGCTCAAAACAAATATCATTCGTCAAATAAATTAAATGTTAGTTGGACTAATATTTAAACGTTGTTTTAATTAACAGTTGGACTGTATTCAAATAATTCATTATAGTTGGTTATATAATTGGATTATAGTAATCAATATATTTGATTTAATTAATTATAGTTGATTAATAGTTGGACTATAGTAATCATTATAATTAATAATACCGAAATCGTTGATTATATAGTTGGACTATTAGAATCAAGATAGAAATTGAAAGATTGACATTTAAAACATAATCTTAGGGAAAATGTATTTAAATGATTTAATTTTCAAATTGTGAATAATTTCAGGATGGTCCTGGAAAATAATAAGTTACTTTATTTGATTAAAATAACATATTATGCCTAAGCCCGGAGTTAAGCAAATAGTAGAGCATGATCTTTGGAAGATTTATGTGATGATAAATTTAGTGCTTAATCCATTAAACTTGTCGCAGTAGACTCCTTAATTTCTTTGTCAGAACTAAGGGTTAGATCCTTAAAGTATGATAATGAAATTGAAGGATCTTCATAAATCTATACTTAGATTTTAGAAGTACTAAATTGCAATAAATAACTCTTGGAGAGTTAATGGCTACTCTCAATGAGACAAAGTCAAACTTTGCAATAAGGCAAGTAGCGCAAGGCGCACCTTACTTTTATATTCTAGAAACCCAAGGCTTGGCCAAAGGCTTCTGGAATATGAAAAAAGGGCAAAGGCAAAATCATTATAATCTTCTAGGAAGATAAAAGACATATCCCAAAATGTATGCCTAAATTATGGCAAACGGGATCGCGGAAGCGTGACTGCCGTTTGGACAAAGCAGACATGAAGGAATTGAAGAATGAGCAAGGCTCTGACTTCAAATATGTTTGTCATATTATGTTCACTACCAGTATTAAAATTGGATTTTAAATACTTAGTGTGGTACATAAATATGTATTGATGTTCAGAATCTGCTATGAGCAGGATACTGACTTTAGTTGAGATTATCTGCGAATTGGAAACGGGACGAAAGTCGCTGTTTTAACCGTAGATACCTAAGTTTAGAAACTACCTTTCGGGTGTGTACCTAAATTTGGAAACTGTTATAATGTAACTAGTTTGACTAGAAACATTATCTTTATATCAGTGTTCAATCCGTTGCGGATGGACCTTTATATTCTAGAATACTAAAGTGTTTTATTATATAAAGATGATATTGAGATAAACACATTAGATGTGAATAACAACATTTATATTTTGAATATAAATAAATCTCAAACATAACACGACAAACAAATAGCTCAAACTGATTTGATCAGAAGAAACATTTTGTGGAATTGTTGTCTGGGACACAATCAAACAAGACTCGTATATCCACACTTTTGAAGAGTGGGTACTTGGACAAATTTGATTCTAATCAAATAAAGTCTACGAATCTAGTTTATTGGGCAAAGTGCCTAAAACACTATTTACTTGGTAAAAGTGCAAGTGCCACCAATCTGTTAGCGCTAGTTCATAGTGAAGCAAGTGGGCCCATGTCTAGCTAGGCTAGAGGTGGATATGAATATTTCGTGACCTTTGCGGATGTGGAACGCGTTATGGTTATGTGTCTCTTATTGAAGAACACAATCGGAAACTTTTAAAGTTCGACACGAAATAGACAAACAGATCGACTAAAGTATTAAACTGTCACGGTAAGACCGTAATGGAAAATACTTAGCCAAAGTTTCTCAAATACTTGAAAGAGTATAGTATTCTTTCAATGAGGACTCCTACCGGAACACATCAATTTGACGGTGTGTCCGAACTGACTAACCGAATTTTATTGGACATGATAAAGGTTAATCATGAGTCGCTCTGAGCTACCATTTCCTTCAACGGATAAGCATAAACAATGCAAGAACTTATTTTGAATAAGGTTCCATAAAAATCTGTTTGACAGATTTCATATTAGATATGAACATGAAAGAAACTGGGTTTCCTCATTCCTGATGATTTGGGAATGCTAGGCATATGTTTGGATGATACCAAACTAAAACCCAAATTGGATAAGTGCCAATTGTAGGTTATCCTAGGGATACCAAAGTATTGTACTTATACAACTCACAAGAGAACAATGTAATTGTTTCTCGCCATGCGGTTTTCCTTTGAGGAATACCGATATGCAGTGGTAAGTGGGAGGATAGTAAGACTCGATGAAAATCGCAGTAATACTATTCAAGGCACCAATTCCTATTGGAACATAAATAGTTCATCAAGGATGAAACTATATCAGTAATCTTCGAATACACAAGAACCGCGTATGTCGGAGAGAGTCAGAAAACAACCTGGGGTATGGGTTTATGATCTCACCTCATAAAGATGTCTATCTTATTGAGGTATACCAACTGACTACTTATGAGGAAGTGATACAAGGTATTGACTCCCTTATTATGGCAAAGTGCCATGATATCCGAAATGGATTCCATGTATATCAACTATGTTTAGAGACTAGTTGTTGTACCGCAAGGCATTGTGCCTATTGGTACTATATAAGTCTTCAAGAAAGACATACATGGATGGAAACATACCAACGTATAAAGTTAGGCTTTTAGCGGAAATGTATCGTTATCAACATTGTGTTGATTACGATTCAACCTTTTACCTGTTGCCACGTTGAATCCATTTGGATAATGCTTGCTAACGCTGCATGTTTCATTTATGAAATATGTCAGCTTAACGGGAAAATCGCTTTCCTGAGGAAACCTTTTCGAGGATGTTTACAACATCCTGTCGGTTTTGTCGTACATTAACTAGCAAACAAGGTTTGCAGGTTAATCGATCCATGTTTGGATTGAAGCAAGCATTAGATTCTTGGAATTGTCGTTTTGATGTAATCATAATAGTTTATGATTTAATTCAAAACAAAAATGATTCTTGTGTATATAAGGAGATTAGTGGGGAGCGCACTGACAATCGTTGTCCTATAAAATAATGATAATATGTCATTTCTTGGAAATGATATTCCCATAATACAATCGGTGAAAGCTTGGCTTTCATGAAAACTCTCCGAGAACCCGTACACTGAAAAATATACGTGACCTGGTGTCTCATACGCTTTGAGCATATGGATTCACAAACAGGCCAATCCAAGTGATAGTCACTGGATTGATATTAAGAACATCCGTTAGTATCTTAGAGAACTAAGGATGATGTCTTAGTCTATGGAGAATGAAAACTTGAAGTGACTGGGATCACTGCTGCAAGTTTCCTAAACCGATAAGACGATTATAAGTCGCAAACGGTACTATAAAGTTTGAATAACGGAACAGTGAGCTGGAAATCTTCCAAGCAAGATATTGTTACCGAATAAACAACAAATGCGGAATATTACTGCAGCTGAGGCAGCAATAGAAGCCTTCTGGGTCGATAACAAAACTAATTAGATTAGATATAGTTTTGTTAGCAGCTGAGCTAGGCTTCAGCACAGGCTAAAGAATTAATGGACTCATCAACGATCCAGATACTACTTAGATAATCATCTGATTCGTTCGGATCATACATCGTAGCGATGTAATGATCGTATAAATCGCATTAGATGATAATCATGCAAATCAGCTAATGAAAGTCTTTTCTCAGCAATTTGAGCCAACCGTACATAGTTCGGGTGTTAAATACTCGAGTGACTGGCTATAGGCCAAGTGGGAGATTGTTGGACAATTATGACCCATATCGTCACTATTTGTACAGATCATGGTGTTGTTGTACAAATTAACTATGTGACAAATGAGATTGCACTCTTATCATTTGTGATTAGATCACCAAGATATATAAATGATAGGAGGTCCCTATGATTTGTTCCTGGATTGAGAATGATATGAGACAGTATCAGTCCACGAAGGATAAATCTTTAAATATCCATAGTCAGAGTATTATCGAGATTGGACATCGATAAATACGTAAAAGACTAGTATTACACTTGTGCGCGTTGTGAGGGCATAACACCATAGTTCTAATATTATTTGGGTATATGATACTTATGCAAATGTAATAGGAGGTTGTGTTTTACCGATGGTACGGGAACAGCTTCGCTCTGGATAGACCCCCTCGGAATTCCATTGGTAGTATGACTATGTGTCTATGGAAGTCCGAAATCAGGGTAGGTGTATTTGGTCTTAACCTGAGACTTGCACCGCTAATACTTGCGACAATCAATATACTTTGGTTTTGGTCGTCCAGGGCTTTAACCGGTTTCTGTGTACGCCTCT
Organism: Zanthoxylum bungeanum; assembly: GCA_019454045.1. NCBI lineage: Eukaryota > Viridiplantae > Streptophyta > Magnoliopsida > Sapindales > Rutaceae > Zanthoxylum > Zanthoxylum bungeanum. The sequence goes on along the minus strand of SKCR01051670.1, from coordinate 51,981 downwards.
TCTGGGTATATCGAGAATCGTAGTGTGTTGGGTGTGATGTCAAGACGAAAGTATCACTTCAGTCATAGTGGAGATGATGGTCACGTAGGATACGGGACTGGTTTTCTTAAATGTTGCAGCTATCGGGATATTATGACAATGTCATGTATATCCGATTATAGAGACTAGTCACCAGACATCCGACATGTGCTTCGTACGGGGCAGACACAATTCCAGCCCCAGGCCTAGCACGTGATCATCTGATACTGGATTGAAATATGCAATACTACGTATACTACGCCTGATATAGATCCTATATTCCTGTAAGGATATTTCTGGAGAATTGGGTAGGCATGGCGCTTTGCTAGAAGCCAACCTTGTCTTGTAAATCGGTACAAACGTAGTATTAGGTACTTACGTGTTCGGATAGTCCGACGACCGAATTTACTGCCAACATATCCGGGGATCTCATGGGTCGTTTCCCGAAGATTCACTGATGATGTATGACTCGCACTTTAATTAATCTGGGATTAATAAGATGAGAGAGAAAATTAATTTAGGATTAATTGCAGAGATATTTTATCTGGGATAAAATATCAATAAAAGAGAGATAACGATTAATTTGAAATTAATCGATAAATTAATATATTCGATATATTAAACAAAATTGGATTTCGACGCGGAATTAAAATTAGATTTTAATTCGGGCGAACGAATTAATTTAGAATTAATTCGTTAGCGACTTGAATAGTGATTTCGCTAGGCATAATCATTTAATTGCGTCGCAACGGAAAATTCGTTAATTTGGAATTAGCGAACCTGAGCCCGGGATTGTTTGCGAGCGCATTCGCATTTCGAATTCGAGTGCGGCACGCAAGTCAAATCAAGCGTCAAATCGCTAGTCACATCAAGCGTCAAATCATTAGTCACTTTGAGTGATGTGACAACTTGTCACATTGATTGATTGATTGATGTAAATAGTTATGTGAGTAGTTGAAAGCATTTAATGCTATTTTTGGAGCCAAATTTGTGTTGACTTTTGGAAAGCTATTACACAAATTTTGGTATATGTTTTTATTTGATTTTGGAAATCATTTAATCAACAACTCTCTCTCTTTCTTTCATCTCTCATTCTCGCCCAATAGGGCCTTTTTCTTCTGGTTTGGCAGTGAACTGCCGAGAGCCAATGAGGAGATAGGGAAGCAAAGTGTTTGATTTTTGTGGCAAAAATCAAGAGAGCTAGCACTCCGAGAGACATGCGAAGGTGATAGGGAAGTCCACCCATGAGCTTGGAATCATTTGACGAAGCTTGGAGCTTGATGAAGATGATCCAAATGACGGAAAATGGGGACTGCAGCAGCTCACTGCCGAGAGGTCCAAAGGAGGCAGAAAAAGTTTTTGTCTTCACTCGCGTCGCTCAACCGATCGATGTGAGTATTCCACAACTCCCTCGTTGTATTCGCACTTGTTTCATGCTTAATAATTGATCCTTGGGACCTTAGAGAATTCCAACATTTTATTGTTATTTTGCAGATAAATAATGGTTGTGAAACATTGGAAGCAATTTGGGGCCAAAATAGACAAAAATGACGCAAAAGGGCATTTTGGTAATTTTACACGTCGAGACGCGCTGCCCGCATCGCGACGTCTAACGTGCGCCGCATTCTGCTAACCTGCGCCGGGGACACGTGTCAAAATCTGAGAAATTTGACTTAATAACGTGCGCCGTGCCACGTGTCATCATCACAGAAGATCTACTAACATGCGTCATACCACGTGTCACAATCCTATGGTGCCGACACTCCGCGTGACATGTGTCATCTCATGAATGGACCGAATCTTTCGTGAATCAATGTTTGCCACGTGTCAACATGTCATTGGACCTATCTTACCGCGTGCCACGTGTCGAAATTCTATTGGGCCGATGAAATCTGCATGCCACGTCAGCAACGACCAGGTCAACGCGCTTCAGATCCCGTGAAAACCAGCTCGGCGTCGCGACGCAAGAAGGAATTGCGCGTCGCGACGCGAGCCAGTTCAGATGCCTATAAATTGAAGCTTTCTTACGCGTCGCGACACACACTATTTTATGAGCCTATAAATATAGGCCTGATTCAGAAGGAAAATTCATATTTTCTTATGGGGAATTTCCTTAGAATACTAAGAAGAGAGTATCTTGTTTGTTTAATTTCAGTTTTCTTGTATTTAATTTTTATTTTAAGTAATAAATATTTGTTTGTTTTACTTAAAAGCATGAGTAAGTAACTTCTTTTTGCTGGGGTGAACGTGAAACTTTTATTTTTATAATTTAGATTAATCTCCCTTAATTTATAATATATAAATTATCTCAAAACCTAAACTTATTAATTGGATACCGTCTTTATGGTCAGTTAGACTTAATTAAATTAATTTAACCCGACTTAATTAGAGACCACATTTATGGTCGGTTGGAATTAATTAAAATATGACTTAATTAGGATACCGCATATATCGTCGGTTGGTAATATAATGTAAATTTATATATTATAATAAGAGAGATTTCTAGATTTGAAATAATAAAAGTGGATCCTCAAACCCCATCATTTTATTTCATTGTTGTAATTTACCTTTTTAATTTTCAATTAGTTGCATGATGTTTTATTTATTTATGTCTTTAGTAGTCCTATATATGTGTCGTAAATAAATACGTAGTCTATGGTTGTGATGAAAACCAATATCAATGATTTAGTAAGTTAATTTTTATTTATTTCCTTTTGAATTATTTAAATTCGTGAATTCTCGATAATATTGGCTTAAATTGGAACTTCATATGCTCATTTGACAGGTATTATCAACATACATGGTAACATACGAACATGGATTGTAAGTGAAAGTTTGTAATATTCAGTGTTCTAGTTTATTGGAGGAAGCATATGAAAATGATGGAATAAAAAAAATGTGTATATAAATAATTAACCATGTTCTACTTAGTAACCGGACATCTTGCCTCAGTAAGCAGTGATTGTTCGCATCAAACGGAAAATGCATGAGTTAATAATAATAAAGTTTCTACTTAGTAATCGGACGTCTTGCCTCAGTAAACAGTGATTGTTCGCATCAAACGGTAGAACTTTTAACATATGAGATCCGATTAATTAAGTCTGTAGGGGTGTCTTAACATCTAGTGCCTTAAAGCCAATTGGTTTGGGAGTCACTGGCCTAAAGCTCGCTACAAGGATTGAAGATGTTATATTTAAAAAAAAATCATCGCCAAAAAGGTGTGAATCCTAATATAACTTTAGGACAAAAATATTACTCTCTTTTCAACTACACTTATGAATATTATGGGCACAATGATTTGATTAATACCTTATTGGTTGTGTATATGGAGATGGTAAAATAATCGGAGAATTTACTTATTTGGTAATTTAGAAAGAAAGAAAATAATTATTAACATATATAATAATTTCACTTGTTTAGTCACTAACTTGTTTATCTTTTTTATTTTGTTTTGCGTGTTTAATTGTACATTTGATTGACGTTTGAGGGTATCATCGTTGTAAACCCTCACGAGACTACAACTCATCCACTAGGGACACCTAGAGGTTTAAATGCTTGTTGCATACGCTAAATGCAACCGTGATCCCTACGAAAGTGGCTTAGATTATTTTAGTCTTAGTTATTTATTTCATTTTGTTTTGTTTGTTTTGCTCGAAGACTAGAAAAATGTTAGATTTGGGAGTGTGATGAGCATAAAATATATCAATATTTACCGCCCCTTTATTTAATATTTTGTATAGTTTCTCGAGTTTTATGAACGTTTTGATGTGTTTGTGTTTATTTTATAGATAAATAAAGTTTCGAAACTCACTGGAATCAAATCGGGACTAAAACGGATGAAAAAAGGGCAAAATTGGAAAATTATTGTTCACGCGTCTTGACGCGCAACATCCTCTGCGTCACGACGCGCAAGTAATAATTCAGTTGCCGACACGCATCATCACTTGCGTCATCATACGGCATCAATTACGTCAACATTACATCATCATTGTAGCTCGCGTCGCGACGCAAAGGACATACGCGTCGCGATAGGGAAGTAATAATTCAGCCGCCAATTCATATAGCGTGCGTCGCGACGCAGAAGGCTGTACATGTTGCAACGCGCACTATTTTGTGAGCCTATAAATATAGGCCTGATTCAGAAGGAAAATCCATACTTTCTTATAGGGAATTTCCTTAGAATACTAAAGATAGAGTATCTTGTTTGTTTAATTTCAGTTTTCTTGTATTTAATTTTTATTTTAAGTAATAAATCTTTGTTTGTTTTACTTAAAAGTATGAGTAGGTAACTTTTTTCTGCTGGGGTGAAGGTGAAACTTTTATTTTTATAAATTAGATTAATCTCCCTTAATTTATAATATATAAATTATCTAAAATCTGACTTAATTGGATACCGTATTTATGGTCGGTTGGAATTAATTAAAAATATGACTTAATCAGAATACCGCCTATATGATCGGTTGGTAATATAAAACAAATTTATATATTATAATAAGGGAGATTTCTAGATTTAAATAATAAAAGTGGATCCCCAAACCCCAACATTTTATTTCATTGTTGTAATTTTACCTTTTTAATTTTCAATTAGCTGCATGATGTTTTATTTATTTATGTCTTTAGTAGTCCTAGATATGTATCGTAACTAAATATGTTGTCTAGGGTTGTGATGAAAACCAATATCAATGATTTAATAAGTTGACTTTTCTTATGTCTTGTGTAATGTTATGGTTTATTTATTAAGTCTAGTTCTTAATGCTTCTTGTTAATTAGCCACTAATAAGATTGATTAAGTAAACTTAAAATGAACTTGGAAAATGGATTTTAGGTTTAGCCGTAGACTCAATAGTTCACGATCTCACATTCACCTTAGAGATTTCCTTCCAGGATAGGAATATACATGTCGGGCGTGAGTAGCCATAATTGAAACTTAAACTTAGTGAATTCGGAGTTTCTTAATTAACATAGGAATATAGTTAATTGAGTTACTTTGGATATTTGTATCTGACCATCGGAAAGGCTTTTGCATACATTCGTATTCCAGCTTAATAAACTGACATATTACACAAGCATAAATAATCAACTCAATCTTTAGAAAGATATTGGTAGGGATTCACAACCCTGGACATTTTCATATCATTGTTTAAAACTTAAAATATACCTTAATTTTATTTACTTGTTGTTTTAGATAAAAATCATCATCCAACCAACAATCAAATCAATTAGATATGTGTAGAAAGTTAGCTTCACAAATTAATAGCATAAGTTTAAGTCCTCGTGGGATTGATACATTTTATACTACTTGAACGATACGTGCGCTTGCGTAACGTGAGTGATTTCACCGATCACCCTACCTGATGCATGTTTCAGTTATTAATATTTATTTTTACTGGAATCATTAGTGTTTTATTATTATAATTACCTTTTATTTATTGTTAATTACATTATTTTATATGTTGTTATATCAATTCGGTATTTTTGTGCTACGCATTACGTCCGGCCGGACTTCCAAAAAATCTGGTCGGATCCTGAATATTATGTTCAGCCTATTATAGACATATTCGGCAGGCCTCTCCGAGGCCAGGCCCGTCTGATGCTTGCCTAGATTCATGTTATTACTGTTTTATGAATGTTGTAATAATTTATGGATGTTTATTTATTACCTTTATAATTCATGATTGTACTATGCGTGCTTTTAAATTACTTTGTGTGTGATTGAGGGGGCTACCTCCTTCAAGCATAAAAAGTAAGAGACTATTTCGAACCCAAATTGGTTTAAGGTCGGACCTTGTGAGGGGTGTAGTGTAGCTTTAAATCATTCCTGATGTCTTATATCGGGTAGTGAATCCTTTATTCTCTGGTTAGTCCCCCGCGAGACTATCTGTACTCTCTACAGGCTACGAGCCTAAATGTATTATGGTCGCCGACGTCATAGGCATAGCGGTGGTAAACTCTGTTTCACTCCTACACTTCATCATAGGTCATCCGAATTGTACTAGAGATATAGATAAAATGTCAAACATTCATCGTGTATAATTCTATATGTCGCGACATATAATCACGATTCTCTACACAAATACTCGGAACAGTTCTACAGTATATCTTGGCCAAGGATTTTAGAGTATCAAGAAGTAGATGCCAAATCTCATACACATGACTGACAGATCCTCTCTGAATACATCACAAGATGTCGAGAGCATCAGTCCACACCCAACAGACGGGCGGAGGCCTGATCAAAAAAATATGATCTGACTGTTGTCAAAGTATGGAGGATAGCTCACATATCCACAGCGGTATCATAAGTCGAATGACCACTATGCTACTTACTCGAGAAGATTTATATTAACGTAGGTGTACCCTCTATTAGGAATATTACAGTAAGTCGTTCAATGCTCATCCAATGAATCCTACATGTCTATATACAAGTCTCAAAGTCCCATGGTTCACTAAGACCAACCACCAGATCATATCAAGATATATACTATATGTACTGGTCTCTGAGATTTCACTGACCGACCCTGTTAGTTAATCTCAACCATGAACTTTATTTGAGAATATACATTGTAGTGATACACCAGGTGCCCTTCACAAACCCTGGTTGTAATGGCGTGACTATCTTTCGGGTCTTTGTCTAATATATACATCATTATCTCATAGTTAGTTTCCATCTCAGCTAGATAAGACATAATATATATACAAAAGTCAAGAGAGGTTACTATAAATAAAGTATTATTATGGCAGAATATGTTGCTCGTATCCATAAATCGGTCATAGATACGATCCAAATTAGCTATCAGACTATATCGAATTATATCACGTCAAATCACACAAAATACATTCCATCAATATCAAATACAAGCCATATCATGTCACGCCATACCATATACATCGAAAGAATCTAATTCATATCAAATCAAGTTCATAGCACATAGCATCATATACAAATGAGATCAAATCAGGTTACAAACATAAGATCTATATAGTCTATACACAACAAAAAACTTACTCGGACGATCAAATACCCTGTAGCAGCAATCATCGACATCTAAACCTTTTAATCTAATACCACTTCTGTAACACCCCGCTAGAGGCAGGATGTTACCGGAAGAATAGAAGAATAACCCATCTCATTAAGCCTCAAACCTAACGGAAAACGGACATGACGCACCCTAAAAATTGGACAACCTGTAACCCAGTCCAACACCAAAATGACCTGTAACAAACATCTGATATGTAAAAATGACCTGCGGTTCACCCAACATTATATCAATTATCAATGTCAATACTAACGGGCTTTGTACACACAATAACGCGTGTGAATCAAAAAATTTATTTACAAACATACATATACTTGTAGGCATTGTATTTTTACGCATAGCCTGTGATGAGTCTCATATGGGGACACCGTCTCAATGCTTGGAAAATTGTAAAGATGAATGCTGGAAGGGAACTGAACTCCAGAGAATACAACCAAAAGCCAATTGGACATCACCTATGTCCAGCCTACCATCTCTCATATCTGAATACCCGCCGGATATACCCCAAAAATCCTAAATTCGGCTGGACATGATACAACCGTATTGAATAAGCAGATTGTAAGTTATAAAATTTACGGGATCTGATCATGTACGATCGGACATACAACTCAAATTTAATAGTCGGTCAAATTATAATTCAAAATACATGTCCAGCTGGACATGTATCAAGCTGTCATCAAGTATGCATATCTTCAGTTACTAGAGTCACGAGAATCATAATTACTGAATATTTCATACCGCACATATATGTCAATATGTATCTCTGACCAGATATGTGTCGAATTGTAACTGACGACAAATATGAGAGAATTAAGGATTTTGTTTCCTCATTTCCATTTCGAGACCCTACCATTCTGCTATAAAAAATGGAGCTTTTCTCTCTTGCCTAGGGCCTGGAGATTTTACTGAAAACACCCACATTCTATAACACTGAAAATCTATAAGGAGAGAAAGAAAACAATCGTAAGAAATTCTTGGAGCCCCCCTTTGAGCAAGCATCCAAGCAGCAACCTAGGTATTCAGAGACTTCCTGCTGAGACAAACTACACGCAAATGCATGACTTTATGCAAAAACTTGTTATGATATTTTATATAGTACCACAAGTGTACGGTGTCAAGTTTTAGTATAAATCAGTGAAAGAGTGTCGAACCACAGGATTGCGTTAACTCGCACAAATACTACAATTGATAATCCTAACTTTATTTAGACAATAATTAACAAAGATTTATTTAAATAAATAAAATATAAAAATAATAAAATATGAGGAACTACTACGATAGAGATTTCGGATCCTGATTTCACCTAGCTGTCTCCTATGTATTTGTCATGCCAATTAATCAATGTTCGGTTATATTGTTTATAAGTCAAGACTTCTAAAATATCCACTCAATCTCTCGAATGCCGAGTGAAATATCATCAACTATAGACTTCGATATCTCTATAAAAATCCAATAGTTAACAACTCTTTAAGCTTTGTGATTCTATATTAACGATTCAAAAGGACTACAAATTCTCTCGAACTCTATAAAATCCTAGGTCATATTCTCTAGATCCATTCAAAATCCTATCTCTCGAGTGATAGATTTCAAACACGTATCATCATATTTGTGGCCATGAAACACAAAGCATTAAACTCAAAAGAATAATAAATCAATAAAACTTCATAACAAAATTAGCAAACAATACATGGTTCAAGCATCAGTTACATCATTCTCCAGAATTAAGGAGTTAGTCATGACTTAAAGATAAAAACAATGATAAACAAGTCATGAATCTAATGGAAATCATTAGAGTTCTAAGAAAGAAATAAGATGATAAAACTCGAATTGGATCTCTACCTCTTCGGACGTCACCGCCTTCGTCTCTTCTTGTTGCTCTTCAATCCTCCTCCTTGGATCTCTAAAATATTATTTTGGTGTTTTGTGCTGTGTATTAGCCTCCTCTTGAGTCTTGGACGAACTAATCTATTTATATTGGAGGCTGGGAGTCATTGGACATCATAAAAACCCTAATTTCCACATTTCTAATACGCGCTTGTCTTCTCCCGTAGCGCCACAGCCCTAGTCTATTGGCGCCACAACGCCAATCTCTCGGGAAAATGGCTGGGGAGGCTTGGCGCTGCAGCGCCAATAAATGGGCGCTCATTGCTTTTGATTTCTTCAAAGTCAAACTTTCTTATCCTTTATAAATATGGCCCACGTGTGCTTTTGGTCAAATATAGTGGTTGCCTGGTGTGCTCTCCAATTTGCGGGGAAAATTGCTTTCCTTTTTAAATTCTATTTTCTTTAGTCAACAATTTTTCCACTCTATTTGTTGCTTTTTTTAACCCACGTGCATGCTTTTTCTCCATAAACAAATAAGTTTTCTGTATTTGTAAAAATTCATTGTTCTCTCCTTCCAATTCGTGCAGTTTCCTGTTTCCTGCACGCGTCTGATGCTTCTATTAGGTCTCGAAACACTTGTATTTGCTCCATTTTTATGTTCTAATGCTTCCTACAAATAACACATAACGTAAAACTAACATGAATTAAATGGCTCGAAACATAACAAAATAATAAGCTAAGAATGTCGGAATAAGTGGGTATAAACCACACTTATCAAACACCCCCAAACTTAAGGTTTTGCTAGTCCGATCAAAAAATAAAATAAAAACTAAATTCAAATAAACAATTAAAAAAACTAAATTAACTAAGCCACGTTCGTAGGGATCACGATTGCATTTAGCGTATGCAACAAGCCTTTAACCCCTAGACGTCCCTAGTGGACAAGTTATAGTCTCGTGAGGGCTTACATCGACGACACCCAAATACGTCATTCACAAACAATCATGCAAAAATATTAAAACAATTAAAAGCAACTAAAACTCATAGTGATGCATAAAATGACCCTCAAATAGTGCTTATTAATGAAATGAGAGAACCTTCAAAGTATGCAATTGCGACTCAAATCTAAGTCCTTGAATAAATTATCTAAGCCAGACTCGCAGTGTGTTGTAAAGGTTTATTCACAGCTTGCTTCCTAAGTAAGCCAACTCAATGATTTCGTTTAAAATTTGGATCGATGGGTCAAACCAACTTAGATATCTCAATTATACTCTGTAATTGCCTTATTTTGTGCTCAGTATGGTATGATTTTTCTTTTCTTTCTTGTCTCTTTTTACTTCATTTTGAACCTTTTTTTTTCAACTCATCTACCCTTTTAGGTATCATTTCTCCTCATGGTGGTCCTAATACTCGCCCATGGGTAGATTCACGCTTATCGGTTATAGGTGGTTTATTTTCTTTTTTAGAGACCTTTTTCTATTATTTCTATCCATACCATAGATCATAACACTAGCAAATCAAGATAGACATCTAAGCAAACGGTCATTCATCGACATGCAATTTCTTCAACTAGTCACCTTGTCAACACTTAAGTTTTCACTGCTAAAAACCTATAATTGAGTGCTTACGAGTCAAACATATATCAACTATCAAGGCATCAGATAAAAGTAATCGAGCACTTATCATTCTAAAATTTCACCAATAAACAAAACAGTCTCATCATAGGATTTATGCTTTACTATCAAAAAAAAAACAAGAAATATTTTTTTCTAAATAAATCAAATAAATAACAAGTAAACAACATGCACACACCCCCAAACTTAAAACTTACATTGTCCTCAATGTAAGATAGATATAAAGAAAATTAGTGAGGAACAACACTACCGTGCATGGAGTTGATCAGGCTCCCACTGGTCAAAATTTGGTTGTGCGGGCTTTGTGTGTTTCGTGCTACCTGCATAAATAGCATGCAAAATGAATAAATAAACAATAGCACACAATAATAATTAAAATTAAAAATAAAGAAAAATAATAATAAAATAAATACAAGGGGTTGCCTCCCGCTAGCGCTAAGTTTAACGTTTTCAGCCAGACACAACCACCCAAATGGTGGTCATGTTAGCTTCTTCTTTTGTATCCACTGGCTAGTTTGTCATGAAAAAGAAAAAGATAGCTTGGTAGCTGTGGCAGTTTATCCAAATACCTCTTACTCCTGCTTGGTTATGGAGGAAGTAATCTGCCCAATCTATGTTTCGAAGGACTTCATTGTTGCCCCGATATTTTCCATGTGTGTCTCAATGTTGTCTAGCCTTGACTCATTCTTCTTAAAACCTCGCTGAATTATTAGCAACAAATGTGCTCATGAAATCTTCTAAAGAAGATTTCTGCTCAGTTCTTTGATAGTCAAAACCAGATGAAGGCTGCAATGTATTTTTTGTGTTAACATATGACGAGATTTGATGATAACGGTTAGGCACATGATTTCCTCTATAGCTGTTGAAGTTTCGATTGTTCACATATTGGACTTGCTCAAAGTTTGGTTATTCTTCCAATAACCGCATATTTATAGCTGTCGCTGATTCAATAGATGCTACTCGTAGATTTTTCAGGGCTACTACTTGAGTAGATAAGGTGGAAATCTGAGTTGTAAGTGCCACAAGAGGGTTCACTTCATATATTCCAGCCACTTTGGTCACCGTAGCACGTTCATTTGGCCATTTGAAAATGGTTAATGGCCATTTCTTCTAACAAATTATAGGCGTCGTCAGCTGATTTCTTAAATAGAGCTCCCTCAGCTGCTGCATCAACCACATTCATATTCGAACCATTCAGCCCATTCTATAGAACAACTGAATCTGGACCCAATCTGCAGAATCATGTTATGGTCATCTTCGTACTAGATCCTTAAAGCGCTCTCATGCTTCATATAAAGTCTCAGTCGTCAGCTGCTTAAATATACTTATTTATGCCCTCAGTTGAGCTGATTTAGCTGGTGGAAAGAACCTCTCAAGAAATTTTTATGGCCATATCATGCCATGTCATAATACTCCATGTTTGTATTGATTGAAGCCAATCATACACTTTATCCCGTAAAGAGAATGATAATAAGCGCAGTCTGATAGCCTCTTTACTCACACCATCTCCAGGAACATCCTTAAGTGCAAGTTAGGATCCTCTACAGCTGAACCCCCAAACTGATTCCATTGTACCATGTTGATCAATGCAGGTTTTAGCTCAAAATTATTGGTGTTGATTGGTTGATGGGCAATCCCAGAATAGGTATCATCAATGACGGCTTGATTGAAGTATCTCTGATTGCCACCTAACGTGGGTTGATCTCTCTGTTTTCAGCTGCCATTGCTTCTTGTTTAATTTTTCTTTCTTTTCTTAGTCTCCTTGCAGTTCTTTCTATTTCAGGATCAAGTAGGAACGAGTCGAGACTTGTGGATTTTCGCATTCCTGAAGCACCAAAAACCAAAAATCAATAAGTAAAAATAAAAACAAAATAAAATAAACTAAAAATAAAAGTTAAAAATCTAAATTAAAGCTAAAATTACTTGGTAGTAGTATTAATGTGAATTAAGCAAACAATCCATGGCAACAGCGCCAAAAACTTGTTATGATATTTTATATCGTACCGCAAGTGTACGGTATCAAGTTTTAGTATAAATCAGTGAAAAAATGTCGACCCCACAGGGATTGCGTTAACTCGCACTAAATACTTACAATGATAATCCTAACTTTATTTAGACAATAATTAACAAAGATTTATTTAAATAAATAAAATATAAAAATAATAAAATATGAGGAACTAATACGATAGAGATTCTGGATCCTGATTTCACCTAGATGTCTCCTATGTATTTGTCATGCCAATTAATCCATGTTCAGTTATATTGTTTATAAGTCAAGACTCCTAAAATATCCACTCCCTCTCTCGAATGCCGAATGAAAATATCATCAACTATAGACTTCGATATCTCTATAAAAATCCAATAGTTAACATCTCTTTACGCTTTGTGATTCTATATTAACGACTTCAAAGGACTACAGATTCTCTCGAACTCTATAAAATCCTAGGTCATTGTAGGCACTGCATTTTTACACATAAAACCCGATGATGAGCCTCACTTGGAGGCACTACCTTTTGAGTCACGGAAGCCGCGGGAAACGGATATCGGAAGGGGGAATTCAGAATAAACAAGCTCACTGTCTTCGTTGGTGCTGCGTTCGTTACTTCGTTCGAACGGGAAACAGATTGCGGGCGTTCGTGTCGCGTTCGAGGGAGCGTTCGAACGATGTCGGTAATTCTGGTTTTGCTGCTAGCCTCACGCCCAGCCCATTTAGCTCCCCAAAGCCCATAAAACACATCCCAAATTAAATAAATAAATATTAAATTAAGTATTAAACATTAAATAAAATATTTAAACCATTTACCAATTAAAATAAACAATTACCAACTTAAACTAAAATCATGCCTAAATTAAACAAATCACATACTAAATCAAAATATAATCATGCCTAATTAAAATCAATCTTAACCAATTAAAGCCAATCATATATTTGACTTCCTAATCTAATAAGATATTTACCAATATAAAATATTTGTATTCCTAAACCAACACAAATTAAATATTACAACTTCCTAATTTAAAATATCTTGTCCCCCCTCAATCTTGTGTATGCCTTTCTCACCTCTCCTAATTTGGAAACAAGATCCCTTCCCTTGTCAACCCTAGCCATTCTCTATATAAACAACCACTAACCAAGGCCATTCCTCTCCTTGACACAACACAATTCACACCCAAGCTCTCTCGAAATCTCTCTAAACTCTCTCTACACACCCAAAGCAGACGAAAAGAGAAAACACTTCATACACACACGAAAAGAGAACAAAAGAACCTCAACCATCTCCTCCATAGCCGAATCTACCACAAATAACCACCCTCACATCACCGAAACTACAAGCACCAAAACAACCCCTAATCACCACCGAAAACCAGCCCCTCTAAACCTCCATACATCACCGAAAATCACACAAACACAGCAGCCAAATCCTTAAAAAAACAGTAACTTAGAAAACTACATAGATAATCTTAAAAATAATCACTTTTAATTGCACTAAGAACCCACACAACTTGGAATAGTTCTTTGAAAACGTTGAAACAGGTAGCCCGTGCAGTGAGCAGCAAAACAGGAGCCGAATAGGAGCAGAACGGAGTTCGAATCGTAAGCAAAGCAGCGGAACAGTGAGCTAGGACGTCGAACCAGCGGACCAGAAAAAGTTGCGGAGCTTTACCCCCCTTTCGATCTTCGTGGAACGTGAGTCCGAGAGACGGCTTAAAAGGTTAGACCTGAGGGTATCTTTCACACTTATTCTCATTTTACTTTCTGGTCATTTATTTTGATTATATTTTCTGTATTGTGGTATCTATTGTGTGTATGATGTATGTTGTGGGTATTGGATGAATGAGAGATGTGTCAACTCTCGCGGTATATCGGATGGAAACCCGGACATAAATTTCATAGCCGATTCCGAATGGACGGTAATATGATCTGTACTCGGGCCACAATTCCACGTACCGCTTGGGTAAACGGCACCATCTTTCTTTTGTTATGTTGCTCTTGTTTATTTAGTTTGCTTACTTGAATTCAATATGTCGTTAGTTATGCATGATTCAACCAAGCGCATGGGCTTAGTGAGTTAGTCCAAAGGTCCTCCATTTAGGAGACAAATAGCCGAAAAGGCCACCTTCGTGACACTACTTCGCCGCGCCGGTTGATGTATGTTCGGTTGGACGCGAGATACGTTCAATCGGGCATACTTAGTTTGATATTGTTATCTTTATTTTCGTATGTATAAGTCAATCGAGCGCATGGGCTTAGTAAGTGTGTTGTGAGATCCCCTATGGGGAGGGGCTAAAAGCCCTTTACCACGATGCTTTGCCGCGCCGGTTGATGTGTGTTCGGATTGGATGTAAGGTGTGTTCAATCGGGCATACTTGGTTGATATGATTGGTTCTATTCTTGTATGTGTGATGTGACACGCATGGGCTTAGCATGTTGGTCTAAAGGTCCTCTCTTTGAGAGATCAAGAGCCCCAAAAGGGTCACCTTTACGGCAGTGCTTCGCCGCGCCCTTTTATTTTCTGTTTATATATTGCATCCTATTTCATGCATCAGGTCCGTGTCCGTTCGAACGCGTTCACGAACGCAACTCGAACGCGCATGTGTTTTTGCCTTATTATGTGTCAGGTCTCGTATCTGTTCGAACGCGTTAACAAATGCCATACGAACGTGAGCTTTCTGTCTCATCTCCGTTCGAACGCGTTTACGAACGCTACTCGAATGTGAGTATTCTGTCTCATTTCCGTTCGAACGCGTTTACGAACGCTACTCGAACGTGAGCATTCTGTTTCATTTCCGTTCGAACGCGTTTACGAACGCTACTTGAACGTGAGCATTCTGTTTCATTTCCGTTCGAACGCGTTTACGAACGCTACTCGAACGTGAACATTCTGTTTCATTTCCGTTCGAACGCGTTTACGAACGCTACACGAACGTGCACACACTGAACTGAGTCTGTCTTATTATATTCATGCATAATTGTCTATTGGTTGATCTTTCTTATGCAAATGTGTCACAATTCGTATGCTTATGTCATGATAACATTTGAGTATTATTTCTTGCGGTATATCGGATGGAAACCCAGACGTAATTCCGTAGCCGATTCCGAATGGACGGTAGTGCGGTCTGTACTTGGGCTACAATTCCACGTACCGTTTGGAAAAGTGCCCATATGTGTGCTTGTAGGGTCAATATGTGTGCTTGTGTTTTCCTGAATGTGATATGTAAGTAAAGTTATATGTTAGTTGCTATCTTGATATATGTTAAGCATGCAATTTAAATGTAAGACATATGGGAAATACATGTATATTTAGGTGCATATTTTATTTTATAATGTGAATTTAGAAGCATGATACCCTTAGAAATAAGTGTTACTTCAGCTTGTTTAAATTATTATATAAATCCTTTCATTACAAGTGACATGAGTAAGGGACCATTCCGAACCCAACGGTTTGAGGTCTTCCCTTGCGAGGGGTGAGTGCGGCCTTAAATCTTTGTCCCGGTTCACACCGGGTGGCGACTCCATGTTATGTAATCCTTCCCAACAAGGCCGCGAGCCTAGGAACGGCGTCGCCCAGGTCATGTTGTCTACAGTCATATTCTCTAGATCCATTCAAAATCTCCTCTCTCGAGTGATAGATTTCAAACATGTATCATCATATTTGTGGCCAGCAAACACAAAGCATTAAACTCAAAAGAATAATAAATCAATAAAACTTCATAACAAAATTAGCAAACAATACAGGGTTCAAGCATCAGTTACATCATTCTCAAGAATTAAGGAGTTAGTTCATGACTTAAAGATAAAAACAATGATAAAAAAGTCATGAATCTAATGGAAATCATTAGAGTTCTAAGAAAGAAATAAGATGATAAAACCCGAATTGAATCTCTTCCTCTTCGGACGTCACCGTCTTCGTCTCATTTTTTTGCTCTTCAATCATCCTCATTGGATCTTTAAAATATGTATTTTGGTGTTTTATGTTGTGTATTAGCCTCCTCTTGAGTCTTGGACGAACTAATCTATTTATATTGGAGGCTGGGAGTCATTGGACATCTTAAAAACCCTAATTTCCACGTTCCTGATACGCATTTGTCTTCTCCCGCAGCGCCGCAGCCCTAGTCTATTGGCGCCACAACGCCAATCTCTCGAGAAAATGGCTGGGGAGGCTTGGCGCTGCAGCGCCAATAAGTGGGCGCTCAGGCGCTCATTACTTTTAATTTCTCCAAAGTCAAACTTCTCTTATCCTTCACAAATATGGCCCACGTGTGCTTTTGGTCAAATATAGTGGCTGTCTTGGTATAGACACAGTACAGAGGTGCGGCGACGCATCCCGGGCTCGTGGCCCCTGTCGGGAGTACGGAGTAGCCCGCCGGGGACTAAACCGGAGAATAAATGGAGTCGCCACCCATTGTGAACTGGGAAATGATTTAAGGCCGCACTCACCCCTCGCAAGGGAAGACCTCAAACCGTTGGGTTTGAAATGGTCTCTTACTTATGCCAATTATAATGAAAGGATTCATGAAATAGTATAACCAAGTCTTATGCAACACATGCAAGATAATTTAATCAACACCCATAAACGTAAATCAAATGAAAACAAACGCATAATTCCATAAACATATTAAATAAAGAAAAGCGCAAAAATATAAATAAATGATAACAGTAAAAGCGTTAATGATAAAGTGAAATGATTAAGTATGTAATGCAAAAAGGAATGACCAATGAGGCAAACATGCACAAAATATAATGAAAAGAGGTGTGTTCACTGTATGTGTGTTCGTGTAGCGTTCGTAAACGTATTCGAACGGGACGGGATATCATACATGGTGAGACAGAATGCATGCGCGTTCGTGTAGTGTTCGGAAACGCATTCGAATGGGGTAAGGTCGAATGCATGCGTTCGAGTAGCGTTCGGAAACGCGTTCGAACGAAACGAGGCAGAATGAATATGTTCGGGTAGCGTTTGTAAACGCGTTTGAACGAAATCACAACAGTGGCATCCAAAATACAATAAACACATGCGTGCATGTTTCCCCAAGCGGTACGTGGAGTTGTATCCCAAGTACAGACCGCACTACCGTCCATTCGGATTCGGCTACGAAATTTATGTCTGGGTTTCCATCCGATATACCACAAGAGGCAACACCCAAGCATTGACACAACATGAATGCAAAATGAGGAATGAAAACATAACAATCAAGAAAGGTAAATAACAAGATCAACAGAAGAAGGGCGCGGTAAAACTATGGTAAAGGTAGCCTTTGGGCATTTCCCTCAAATAGAGGACCTTTAATCCAATATGATTAGCCCATACGCACTAGATTGCAATGCATAAGTAAATAAAGAAATAACATTCGGAAAGTAAATAACGAAATAATAAAAGAGATACAACCAATGCCGACATCTATATGGGACCTCGTATGCCCGATTGAACGTATTTCACATTCAATCAAGTATACTTCGTCCGGCGCGGCAAAACATCGTGGTAAAGGTAGCCTTTTGGCTTTTCCCTCAAATGGAGGACCTTTAACTCAACGTGATTAGCCCATGCGCACGAGATAGCAATGCGTAAATAAATAAAGCAATAATAAGAAAAAAGTAAGTAACATAATAATAAAAGAGATGCGACCAAGGCCAATATCTATATGGGACCTCGTATGCCCGATTGAACGTATTTCACATTCAACCAAGTATACTTCGTCCGGCGCGGCAAAATGTCGTGGTAAAGGTAGTCTTTAGGCATTTCCCTCAAATAGAAGACCTCTAATCCATCATGATTAGCCCATGCGCACTAAATTAATAATACATAAATAAATAAAGCAATAACATGCGGAAAGTAAATAACGGAATAATAAGAGAGATGCGACCAAGGCCAACATCTATATGGGACCTCGTATGCCCGATTGAACGTATTTCGCATTCAACCAAGTATACTTCATCCGACGCGGTAAAACATCGTGGTAAAGGTAGCCTTTAGGCTTTTCCCTCAAATGGAGGACCTTTAACTCAACGTGATTAGCCAATGCGCACAAGATAGCAATGCGTAAATAAATAAAGCAATAATAAGCGAAAAGTAAGTAACATAATAATAAAAGAGATGTGACCAAGGCCAACCTCTATATGGGACCTCGTATGCCCGACTGAACGTATTTCACATTCAACCAAGCATACTTCGTCCGGCGCGGCAAAACGTTGTGGTAAAGGTAGCCTTTAGGCATTTCCCTCGAATAGAGGACCTTTAATACATCATGATTAGCCCATGCGCACTAGATTAACTCATCATAAATGAAAATACACGTAAAACATAATGATGCATACGAGTGATCAACAATAAATAACTGAAAAGATAAATAGTAAAGGGTGCCCTCAGGTCTTACCTTTTAAGTCGCTTCTCGGGAGTACGTTGAGACGTTGCCGGAAGGGTTAACGCTTGGCTGTTTTTCTGGTTTACTGTTTCACTATTTCCACTGTTTTGGGTCGCTGTGTTTTCTCTATTTTCTTCACCGTCTTGGATGATTTTTGAACTATTTTAAGGGCTCTTTTGGTTCATTGTTTCGGCTGTATTTTGGGAATGTTTTTGGGTGTTTCGGGGACTATTTTTTGTCTCTGTTTTGGGGTGTTTATGGTCGGTGATGGGCTGCTTTGAGGGTTGTTGTGTAATCGGTGAAGGTCTGGTGTTTTAGTTGGTTTATTCGGTCAATTTTGGGTTTGTGATTTTTCTATTTTGTTTGCTTGTGTGTGTCGGTTCGGTGGAGGGGTCTTTGAATTGTGTTTAGTCGGTGAGTGTGTGCATGGCTTCAGGATTGCTTTTGTTGTTTAGAGAGTGGTGTTTAAATATCTAGGGTTCGTGGCGAGAGAGAGAGGAAGATTGTGTGTGTCTTGGCTTTGTCAGTTAGTTTATATGGCTTTTGTGGCTTCACGTTCTAGTTTCAAAGATTCATGTGTGTAGTTTGTCATGTGTAGCTACTTTAGGTTGAGAAAAGTGTCGAGTGCAGGTGACTTTTGGGGGAAGGGTGTCGTGAGTATTTGTTTTTTAGGCCAGGGACGTGTAATGAGAGGGATTAGGTTTTGTTTTTGCCGAATGAGTACGTCTCTTTGTATTTTCCGTGAGAGAGGACGACATTTAGGGTTTTGATTTTTGCCGAGAGTTTAAAAAAAAGAGTCTCGAAGAAGAGAATTAGGGTTTTCTATCTTGTTTTTTTCTTAGATTGCCGAGAGAGAGAATGTGTGGGAGGCCGTGTAAGGTGAAAAGAAAGAGGGCAATGGCGTGAGAGAAGAGAGCATGTGAAGAATGAACTGAGAGTTGATGTGTTTAGGGTTTGTATTTTTGTTTTGAATTTTGTGAATGTTTAGAGAGAGGAAGAGGATTAGCCAGAAGAGAGTGAGATGAGTTAGGGTTTTTGGTTATTTGTGTGTTATTGCAGTGTATGGAGAGAGGAGATGAAGGGAGATTAGAGTTTGGTTTAGTCCTCTTTTATAATGGTGAGCCTATGGTTTCCTTGTTTATGCATGGCTTGAAAAGGGAACAAATCAAGCAAATAAGAGATGTGTTTAATTAAGTTATTTAGGGAAAGAATATTGTGTAATTTTGGTGGGGAATATATTTAATTTGGAAGGTGACTTGTTTAGATTATAAAGGGGATTTGATTGGATTTTGGCATGTGTTAAATATGATTTAAAATATTTTGGATTGGATTTAGTGGGCCTTGGGCGTGTGGGTTGGCTCTTTGGTGGACTTGGGCGTGTGGGTTGGTTGTGTGTGGGCTTGGGCGGAATGGGCTTTGTGTGGGCCTAAAAGGGTTGCATGGGTTTTGGATGGGTGCGTATGGGTATGTGGGCTAATATTCAAAATAGAGATCAACTAAGCGAACTCGAGGCCAAACAAATGAATTAAATTTTAACGAGGTATTTATTTTTTGAATTTTCCCTTCCGACGTCTGTTTCCCGCAACTTCCGTAACTTATCGGGTAGTGCCTCCATACGAGGCTCATCATTGGGCTTTGTGCAAAAATACAGTGTCTACACTTGGTGTGCTCTCCAATTTGCGTGAAGCTTGCTTTCCTTTTTAAATTCTATTTTCTTTAGTCAACAATTTGTCCACTCTCTTTGTTGCTTTTATAACCCATGTGCATGCTTTTTCTCCATAAACAAATAAGTTTTCTGTATTTGTAAAAATTACTTGTTTTTCTCTAATTCCAATTCGTGTTGTTTCCTGTTTCCTGCACACGTCTGATGCTTCCAATAGGTCCCGAAACACTCGTACGTGCTCCATTTTTTATGTTCTAATGCTTCCTTAAATAAACACATAAAGTAAACTAAAAATGACATTAAATGGCTCGAAACATAATAAAATAATAAGTTAAAAATGCCGGAATAAGTGGGTATAAATCACACTTATCAAATACCCCCAAACTTAAGGTTTTGCTAGTCCCGAGCAAAAGATTAAAAAAAAAACTAAATTCAAATAAACAAATAAAAATAACTAAATTAACTAAGCCACTTTCGTAGGGATCACGATTGCATTTAGCGTATGCAACAAGCCTTTAAACCCCTAAGCGTCCCTAGTGGACGAGTTATAGTCTCGTGAGGGCTTATAATGATGACACCCACAGACGTCATTCACACACAATCATGCAAAAATATAAAACAATTAAAAAGTAACTAAAATAATCCTGATAGTTATGCATAAAATGGTCCTTAAAGAGTGCTTATCAATGAAATGAAAGAACCTTCAAAGTATGCAATTGCGACTCAAATCTAAGTTCTTGAATAAATTATCTAAGTCAGACTCGCAGTGTGTGTGTAAAGGTTTATTCACAGCTTGATTCCTAAGTAAGCCAACTCAATGATTTCGTTTAAAAATTGGGATCGATGGGTCAAATCAACTTAGATATCTCAATTATACTCTGTAATTGCCTTATTTTGTGCTCAATATGGTATGATTTTTCTTTTCTTTTCTTGTCTCTTTTTACTTCATTTTGAACTCTTTTTTTCAACTCATCTACCATTTTAGGTATCATTTCTCCTCATGGTGGTCCTAATACTCGCCCATGGGTAGATTCACGCTTATCGGTTATAGGTGGTATATTTTCTTTCTTTAGAGACTTTTTTCTATTATTTCTATCCATACCATAGATCATAACACTAGCAAATCAAGATAGAAATCTAAGCAAACTGTCATTCATCGACATGCAATTTCTTCAACTAGTCACATTGTCAACTACTTAAGTTTTCACTGCTAAAAACCTATAATTGAGTGCTTACGAGTCAAATATAGATCAACTACTCAAGGCATCAGATAAAAGTAAATCGAGCACTTATCGTTTCTAAAATTTCACCCATAAACAAACAGTATCATCATAGGATTTATGTTTTACTATCAAATACTAAAAAACAAGAAATATTTTTTTTTAATAAATCAAATAAATAACAAGTAAACAACATGCACACACCCCCAAACTTAAAACTTACATTGTCCTCAATGTAAGATAGATATAAATAATAATAGTGATGAACAACACTACCGTGCATGGAGTTGATCAGGCTCCTACTGGTCAGAATTTGGTTGTGCGGGCTTTGTGTGTTTCGTTCTACCTGCATAAATAGCATGCAAAATGAATAAATAAACAATAGCACACAATAACAATAAAAATTAAAAAATAAAAGATAAATAATAATAAAATAAATGCAAATGTTGCCTCCCCGCTAGCGCTAAGTTTAACGTCTTCAGCTAGACGCAACCACCCAAATGGTGGTCATGTTAGCTTCTTCTTTTGTATCCACTGGCTTCTTTGTCATGAAAAAGATAGCTTGGTAGTTGTGGCAGTTTATCCAAATACATCTTACTGTTGCTTGGTTATGAAGGAAGTAATCTGCCCAATTTGTGTTTCTAAGGACTTTATTGTTGCCCCGATATTTTCCATGTGTGTCTCAATGTTGTCTAGCCTTGACTCATTCTTCTCAAACCTCGCTGAAGTATTAGCAACAAACGTGCTCATGAAATATTCTAAGGATGATTTATGCTCAGCTCTTTGATATTCAAAACCAGATGAAGGCTGCAAGGTATTTTCTGTGTTAGCATATGACAAGTTTGGATGATAACGGTTAGGCACATGATTCCTCTATAGCTGTTGAAGTTCCGATTGTTCACATATTGGACTTGCTCAAAGTTTGGTTATTCTTCCAATAACCGCATATTTATCGCAACCGCTGATTCAATAGATGGTACTCATAGATTTGTCAGGGGTGCTACTTGAGTAGATAAGGTGGAAATCTGAGTTGTAAGTGCCACAAGAGGGTTCACTTCATATATTCCAACCACTTTGGTCACAGTAGCACGTTCATTTGGCCATTGAAATGGTTAATGGCCATTTCTTCTAACAAATTATAGGCGTCCTCGGCTGATTTCTTGAATAGAGCTCCCTCAGCTGCTGCATCAACCACAGTCATATTCAAACCATTCAGCCCATTATAGAACAACTGAATCTGGACCCAATCTGCATAATCATGTCGTAGGCATCTTCGTAGTATATCCTTAAAGTGCTCTCATGCTTCATATAGAGTCTCAATCTCCAGCTGCTTAAATATATTGATTACTGCCCTCAGTTGAGTTGATTTAGCTGGTGGAAAGAACCTCTCAAGAAATTTTGTGGCAATATCCTGCCATGTCATAATACTCCTCGTTTGTATTGATTGAAGCCAATCCCAAGCTTTATCCCATAAAGAGAATGATAATAAGCGCAGTCCGATAGCCTCTTTACTCACACAATTCATCTTTATAGTATCTGCGATCCCCAGGAACATCCTTAAGTGCAAGTTAGGATCCTCTACAGCTGAACCCCCAAACTGATTCATTTGTATCATGTTGATCAATGCAGGTTTTAGCTCAAAATTGTTGGTGTTGATTTGTTGATGGGCAATCCCAGAATAAGTATCATCAATGACAGGCTTAAACCATGTTGATCAATGCAGGTTTTAGCTCAAAATTGTTGGTGTTGATTTGTTGATGGGCAATCCCAGAATAAGTATCATCAATGACAGGCTTGAAGTGATCTCTGATTGCCACATGACGTGGGTTGATCTCTCTGTTTTCAGCTGCCATTGCTTATTGTTCAATTTTTCTTAGTCTCCTCGCAGTTCTTTCTATTTCAGGATCAAACAGGAGCGAGTCAAGACTTGTGGATTTTCGCATTCACTGAAGCACCAAAAACCAAAAATCAATAAGTAAAATAAAAACAAAATAAATTAAATATAAATTAAAAATAAAAGATAAAAATCTAAATTAAAGCTAAAATTACATAGTAATAGTATTAATGTGTATTAAAAAAATAATCCCTGGCAACGGCGCCAAAAACTTGTTATGATATTTTATATCGTACCGCAAGTGTACGGTATCAAGTTTTAGTATAAATCAGTGAAAGAGTGTCGAACCCACAGAGATTGCGTTAACTCGCACTAAATACTACAATTGATAATCCTAACTATATTTAGACAATAATTAACAAAGATTTATTTAAATAAATAAAATATAAAAATAATAAAATAGGAGGAACTAATACGATAGAGATTCTGGATCCTGATTTCACCTACATGTATCCTATGTATTTGTCATGCCAATTAATCCATGTTCAGTTATATTGTTTATAAGTCAAGACTCCTAAAATATCCATTCCCTCTCTCGAATGCCGAGTGAAAATATCATCAACTATAGACTTCAATAACTCTATAAAAATCCAATAGTTAACAACTCTTTACGCTTTGTGATTCTATATTAACGACTTCAAAGGACTACAGATTCTCTCGAACTCTATAAAATTCTAGGTCATATTCTTTAGATTTATTCAAAATCCCCTCTCTCGAGAGATAGATTTCAAACATGTATCATCATATTTGTGGCCAGCAAACACAAAGCATTAAACTCAAAAGAATATAAATAAATCAATAAACTTCATAAAAAAAATTAGCAAACAATACAAGGTTTAAACATCATTTACACCATTCTCAAGTATTAAGGAGTTAGTTCATGACTTAAAGATAAAAACAATGATAAACAAGTCATGAATCTAATGGAAATCATTAGAGTTCTAAGAAAGAAATAAGATGATAAAACCCGAATTGAATCTCTTCCTCTTCGGACGTCACCGTCTTCGTCTCCTCTTGTTTCTCTTCAATCCTCCTCATTGGATCTCTAAAATATATATTTTTGGTGTTTTGTGATGTGTATTAGCCTCATCTTGAGTCTTGGACGAACTAATCTATTTATATTGGAGGCTGGGAGTCATTGGACATCTTAAGAACCCTAATTTCCACGTTCCTGATACGCGTTTGTCTTCTCCCGCAGCGCCGCAGCCCTAGTCTTTTAGCGCCACAACGCCAATCTCTCAGGAAAATGGCTGGGGAGGCTTGGTGCTGCAGCGCCAATAAATGGGCGCTCAGGCGCTCATTGCTTTTAATTTCTTCAAAGTCAAACTTTTCTTATCCTTCACAAATATGGCCTACGTGTGCTTTTGGTCAAATATAGTGGCTGCCTTGATGTGCTCTCCAATTTGCGTGAAGTTTGCTTTCTTTTTTAAATTCTATTTTCTTTAGTCAACAATTTGTCCACTCTCTTGTTGCTTTTATAACCCACGTGCATGCTTTTTCTCCATAAACAAATAAGTTTTCTGTATTTGTAAAAATTGCTTGTTTTCTCTCCTTCCAATTAGTGTTGTTTCATGTTTCCTGCACGCGTCTGATGCTTCCAATAGGTCCCGAAACACTCGTATTTGCTCCATTTTTGATTTTCTAATGCTTCCTACAAATAACACATAAAGTAAACTACAAATGACATTAAATGGCTCGAAACATAAAAAAATAATAAACTTAAAATGCCGGAATAAGTGGGTATAAACCACACTTATCAAACACCCTCAAACTTAAGGTTTTGCTAGTCCCGAGCAAAAGATAAAATAAAAACTAAATTCAAATAAACAAATAAAAATAACTAAATTAACTAAGCCATTTTCGTAGGGATCACGATTGCATTTAGTGTATGCAACAAGCCTTTAAACCCTAGGCGTCCCTAGTGGACGAGTTATAGTCTCGTGAGGGCTTACAGCGACGACACCCACATACGTCATTCACACACTATCATGCAAAATTATAAAACAATTAAAAAGCAACTAAAATAATCCTGATAGTTATGCATAAAATGGTCCTCAAAGAGTGCTTATCAATGAAATGAGAGAACCTTCAAAGTATGCAATTGCGACTCAAATCTAAGTTCTTGAATAAATTATCTAAGCCAGACTTGCGGTGTGTGTGTAAAGGTTTATTCACAGCTTGATTCCTAAGTAAGCCAACTCAATGAATTCGTTTAAAAATTAGGATCGATGGGACAAACCAAATTAGATATCTCAATTATACTTTGTAATTGCCTTATTTTGTGCTCAATATGGTATGATTTTTCTTTTCTTTTCTTGTCTCTTTTTACTTCTTTTTGAACTTTTTTTTTTTCAACTCATCTACCCTTTAAGGTAGCATTTCTCCTCATGGTGGTCCTAATACTCGCCCATGGGTAGCTTCACGCTTATCGGTTATAGGTGGTTTATTTTCTTTCTTTATAGACTTTTTCTTTTATTTATATTCATACCATACATCATAACACTAGAAAATCAAGATAGACATCTAAGCAAACGGTCATTCATCGACATGCAATTTCTTCAACTAGTCACATTGTCAACTACTTAAGTTTTCACTACTAAAAACCTATAATTGAGTGCTTAAGAGTCAAACATAGATCAACTACTCAAGACATCAGATAAAAGTAAATCGAGCACTTATCGTTTCTAAAATTTCACCAATAAACAAACAATATCATCATAGGATTTATGCTTTACTATCAAAGACTAATAAACAAGAAATATTTTTTTAAAAATAAATCAAATAAATAACAAGTAAACAACATGCACACACCCCAAAACTTAAAACTTGCATTGTCCTCAATGTAAGATAGATATAAAGAAAAATAGTGAGGAACAACACTATCGTGCAAGGAGTTGATCAGGCTCCTACTAGTCAGACTTTGGTTGTACGGGCTTTGTGTGTTTCGTGCTACCTGCATAAATAGCATGCAAAATGAATAAATAAACAATAGCACACAATAACAATAACAATAAAAATTAAATAAAAAAAAATAATAATAAAATAAATGTAAAGGTTGCCTCTCTGCTAGCGCTAAGTTTAACGTCTTCAGCCAGAGCAACCCCACAAATGGTGGTCATATTAGCTTCTTCTTTTGTATCCACTGGCTGCTTTGTCATGAAAAAGATAGCTTGGTAGCTGTGGCAGTTTATCCAAATACCCCTTACTGCTGCTTGGTTATGGAGGAAGTAATCTGCTCAATCTGTGTTTCTAAGGACTTCATTGTTGCCCTGATATTTTCCATATGTGTCTCAATGTTGTCTAGCCTTGACTCATTCATCTCAAACCTCGCTGAAGTATTAGAAACAAATGTGCTCATGAAATATTCTAAGGAAGATTTCTGCTCAGCTCTTTGATAGTCAAAACAAAATGAAGGCTACAAGGTATTTTCTGTGTTAGCATATGACAAGTTTGAATGATAACGGTTAGGCATAGGATTTTCTCTATAGCTGTTGAAGTTTCTATTGTTCACATATTGGACTTGCTCAAAGTTTGGTTCTCCTTCCAATAACCGCATATTTATAGATGCCGCTGATTCAATAAATGGTACTCGTAGATTTGTCAGGGCTGATACTTGAGTAGATAAGGTGGAAATCTGAGCTGTAAGTGCCACAAGAGGGTTCACTTAATATATTTCAGCCACTTTGGTCACTGTAGCACGTTCATTTGGCCATTGAAAATGGTTAATGGCCATTTCTTCTAACAAATTATAGGCGTCCTCAGCTGATTTTTTGAATAGAGCTCCCTCAGCTGCTGCATCAACCACTGTTCTATTCGAACCATTCAGCCCATTATAGAACAACTGAATCTGGACCCAATCTGCATATATCATGTTGTGGGCATCTTCGTAGTAGATCCTTAAAGCGCTCACATGCTTCATATAGAGTCTCAGTCTCCAGTGCTTAAATATACTAATTTCTGCCCTCAGTTGAACTGATTTAGCTGGTGGAAAAAACCTCTCAAGAAATTTTATGGCCATATCCTGCCATGTCATAATACTCCCTGTTTGTATTGATTGAAGCCAATCCCAAGCTTTATCCCGTAAAGAGAATGAGAATAAGCGCAGTCTGATAGCCTCTTTACTCACACCATTCGTCTTTATAGTATCTGCGATCTCCAGGAACATCCTTAAGTGCAAGTTAGGATCCTCTACAGCTGAACCCCCAAACTGATTCCTTTGTACCATGTGATCAATTCAGGTTTTAGCTCAAAATTGTTGGTGTTGATTGGTTGATGGGCAATCCCAGAATAAGTATCATCAATGACAGGCTTGAAGTGATCTCTGATTGCCACCTGACGTGGGTTGATCTCTCTATTTTCAGCTGTCATTGCTTCTTGTTCAATTTTTCTTTTCTTTTCTTAGTCTCCTCGCAGTTCTTTCAATTTCAGGATCAAACAGGAGCGAGTCGAGACTTGTGGATTTTCGCATTCACTGAAGCACCAAAAACCAAAAATCAATAAGTAAAATAAAAACAAAATAAAATAAAATAAATATAAATTAAAAATAAAAATAAAAGATAAAAATCTAAATTAAAGCTAAAATTACTTGGTAGTAGTATTAATGTGTATTAAACAAATAATCTCTGGCAACGGCGCCAAAAACTTGTTATGATATTTTACATCGTACCGCAAGTGTACGGTATCAAGTTTTAATATAAATCAGTGAAAGAGTGTCGAACCCACATGGATTGCGTTAACTCGCACTAAATACTACAATTGATAATCCTAACTATAATTAGACAATAATTAACAAATATTATTTAAATAAATAAAATATAAAAATAATAAAATATGAGAAACTAATACGATAGAGATTCCGGATCCTGATTTCACCTAGCTGTCTCCTATGTATTTGTCATGTCAATTAATCCATGTTCAATTATATTGTTTATAAGTCAAGACTCCTAAAATATCCACACTCTCTCTCGAATGCCGAGTGAAAATATCATCAACTATAGACTTCGATATCTCTATAAAAATCCAATAGTTAACAACTCTTTACACTTTGTGATTCTATATTAACGACTTCAAAGGACTACAGATTCTCTCAAACTCTATAAAATCCTAGGTCATATTCTCTAGATCCATTCAAAATCTCCTCTCTCGAGTGATAGATTTCAAACATGTATCATCATATTTGTGGCCAGCAAACACAAAGCATTAAACTCAAAAGATATAAATAAATCAATAAAACTTCATAACAAAATTAGCAAACAATACATGGTTCAAGCATCAGTTACATCATTCTCAAGAATCAAGGAGTTAGTTCATGACTTAAAGATAAAAACAATGATAAACAAGTCATGAATCTAATGGAAATCATTAGAGTTCTAAGAAAGAAATAAGATGATAAAACCCGAATTGAATCTCTTCCTCTTCTGACGTCACCGCCTTCGTCTCATCTTGTTGCTCTTCAATCCTCATCATTGGATCTCTAAAATATGTATTTTGGTGTTTTGTGTTGTGTATTGGCCTCCTCTTGAGTCTTGGACGAACTAATCTATTTATATTGGAGGCTGGGAGTCATTGGACATCTTAAAAACCCTAATTTCCATGTTCCTGATACGCATCTGTCTTCTCTCGCAGCGCCGCAGCCCTAGTCTATTGGTGCCACAACGCCAATCTCTCGAGAAAATGGCTGGGGAGGCTTGGCACTGCAGCGCCAATAAATGGGCGCTCAGGCGCTCATTGCTTTTAATTTCTTCAAAGTCAAACTTCTCTTATCCTTCACAAATATGGCCCACGTGTGCTTTTGGTCAAATATAGTGGCTGCCTTTGTGTGCTCTCCAATTTGCGTGAAGCTTGTTTTCCTTTTTAAATTCTATTTTCTTTAGTAAACAATTTGTCCATTCTCTTTGTTGGTTTTATAACCCACGTGCATGTTTTTTCTCCATAAACAAATAAGTTTTCTGTATTTGTAAAAATTGCTTGTTTTCTCTCCTTCCAATTCGTGTTGTTTCATGTTTCCTGCACGCGTCTGATGCTTCCAATATGTCCCAAAACACTCGTATTTGCTCCATTTTTGATGTTCTAATGCTTCCTACAAATAACACATAAAGTAAACTACAAATGACATTAAATGGCTCGAAACATAACAAAATAATAAGCTAAGAATGTCAGAATAAGTGGGTATAAACCACACTTACCAGCACCTTTATCTTCATTATTGTATTTTAGTTTATGCCTTACATATAGTATATTAGGCCGGAGATAACTCACATCCGGCCGGACATGCGCATATCTAACCAGACTTACACTAAGTCCAGTCGTACATTAATTACATAAAAAATTATTATCCAGCCCGACTTCGATGTCCCTTTCGATCTATTTTCTGTTATGACATTATTGTTATTGTTACTGTTTTAATTGTCACTATATCACTATTTTATGCATGCTTAGCTATTTCACTTTTTTTAGTTATTTAGCATGTGCTTATTTTAATGTTTAGGTTAGTGTTAATATGCATTTTCTCGTTTTCTATTTATTACGATTGTTATTGTAGTTACAACTGTTATTGCCCATTTATTTATTGTTTCATTATTGTTATAAATGTTTACGGCTTTCACTGCATCTGTTATTATTGGTATATGTTTCTGGTTTACGCACATGTCCAACATGATTTCATGTAAGTACAGCCGGACGTTTATGTCATGATGTGATGTCATGCCTACTATGGACCCAAACCTCTCTGAGGCCAGGCCCATGAAATGCACGCTTCGCTTTCCTCAATTATTATTTTGGCTATTGTTGTAAAAATTTCCATTCTCACATGCTCTATTTATTTACCATATTTTATTATTCGTGTTTGCGCCATGTATGTTGTTAACACTATGATTACGTGTGAAATTTGCATTATAAGATGTATGGATACCATATTTGACCGTAAATATTATATCAGTATCAGTAAGGGATCGTTCCGAATCCAAACGGGTATAAGGTCGAACCTAACGAGAGGCGTATTACGGTCTTAAATCATTTCCAGTGTCTCATACTGGGTGGCGACTTCTTTATTCTCCGGTTAGTCCCATCGTGGGGTTATTCATACTCTCTACGGGCTGCGAGCCCAATAGTATAGTGATCGCCGACGTCATAGGCATAACGGTAAAACCTGCTTTGCTCCTACAATATCACTGTATATTACACAATAAAAAACATAAACAACATAATTCCTAAACTCTTATGATATCCCCATGACTCTAGAGCGGCTGACTGCAGCTTGGATAATTCGTCGTCTTGAGCATGACTTTCCAAAACTTGAATGGCTGACCGATATGGTTGTAAACCTGCTAATCTAACAAACTGATTTGGTGTGAGCTAAAAGCTCAGTAAGTAACCATCCTCGTACCAAGCATGACAAAAGCATACAAATCAAACATACATTAACATTTATCAACTGAACATATATAAGATATCATATAATTATAAATTCAGGATCTTTATGCAAACTGTTTTATCCTCTTTCTAATAATCCTTCAAACTTTTTATTATGTTTTATCCTTTACATACCTAAGGTTCTTCAGATGTACTCACATATACCAACCTAGAGTCTTATCACATAAGGCGTACAAGGCATAAATACAAAACTTAAGTAAAACATGTAATCGAAAGTTTTACTATCCAAATCATTTAAATTCTTTTATCTTATAACATGGGCAAGATGTTTATGAAATATTTTCACTCAAAATTTTTTGTAATCTTTTATTTCTCATAATTCTAGTATTAATATCTATACGGAAAACGCTACGAATGTTTGATTTCCAAGTCCAAAATATACTTATAAAGTTCAGAAAACAACTTATACTGATCTTTAAATATTTTACACACTAATCTTACATAACCAAATATCATATACATCTATATACATTTACGAATTCTGAAAACATAACTTCTATTGATCCTCATCATTAACTTAACCATCACGTATTTCTGAAAAACACTGTCAATACCAGTACTTACATATATACATATCCAAACTAAAAAACCTAGCCTATAAAAATTTTCAAATATTCTTCCTAACTACACACCATAATCATCAGAAGCAAAATGGTTATACACACACATGTCTATCACGAATATTGCAAATTCAATCTCAACCACTCAGCATAAACATAAAACATAAACAAAACACCCATTATCAGAAGCGCAAACACATCACGGACCATTTATAGACATGTCACATTCTACATTAAGTACGAAAATCACATTATAAATTCCTTACAGTCATCTCATACATTATCAGAAATCAGAACACACGATAATCATTTTCAAAATCCAACTTATACAAAAATAAATCTTTTTAAGATCAGAAAATTTCCCAAAACTAGAATCATTAAACTATTCAAAAGTCCATTACTCGAGTAGCGTGTAAAGGTCGGACAATGCCCAAATAGGAGAGGATAGTGGGCCAGTCATTTTTTGATAGTTAGGATCCAGAACAAGCACCACATAAGTTTTTTAAAAAAAAAACTAAAACTGTCAACAGACTCCGTGACGGAAACATATCATCAAGCGCCTCGATGAAAATATATGAATGATTATAGAACTCAAAAACAAGAATCAAGCGTCGTGGTGCGGAAACATATCATCATAATATAGTAAAAAATGAGATATCCAAATCATTTTGTCAAAACACTTTTAAAGTCAAAAATCAAAGTATCAAGATATAAAGTAATAGTATTGTAAGAATCAGAAAACATAAGTATCCATAAGATATCGTAAAACTGATCTTTTGTGATCAAAATCAAATTTCAAAACCCAAGTATCACAAAAATCATTACAGGCGTCCAATGTTGAATCGTTCGCATTGACCGAACATTGTCCGAAATAGGACCATGTCGACAGAAGGTAACATAACGGCCGTAGTTAGATAGGCAAAGCCCCATAAAATAGAGAATGTACAATGTAGCGAAATCATTTCATATCAAAAGTGGAGTCAAAATATTTTATTTGTTTGGGAAAAACTTTTCAAAAATCACATGTAGATCACTTATTCCAAAAGACACACAATCAATGGCATCCATTCACATGTCAGGTACATCACAAAACACACATATTTATCCATCATCGTTTGACAAGAAGCTCACAGGGAGGGCACATAATACAACACATTTCATAGTCATCAAGCTTTGTTGAATAACCCGTACATCGGAATACATTGTCACCATATTACATACATATCAATGACATACTTCTAACTTAATATACATATATATGTACATTTATATCCATAATATAAGTTTATGCGAGGTTGAACCAAACCACCCAAACTTGTGTCTTTAACCAACCCGTGGTGGTTTAGTTAACTTAAACTATACATATTTTTATATATATTCATATACATATGCACACATATACCTCATATGGAACAATCATTCAAATAATTAACTAGACTTCAAGTGTTCATCGCATGGAATACTTACATGGCCTCATGAACACTCAATGTCTAAGTCAAATTAAGATTCCGATGGAAAATACGGACTCCCAACACCCCCACGAACGTGCTAGTGTGGTCGAAATTTCATTTGGAGTTGTTGAGCCATGTGGGCTCAACATGCAGTTCGTTTTTGCCTCATTTTGCATGCCATCAAGCACATATTGGAGAATCATGGATCGAAGAAACGAAGCGGGATCGGAATAGTTACTGTCGTGAATTCACCAAGTACGTGGGCTTCACCCAAGATGAGTGAGATGACTTACCACCTACCATCGGAAACGTCTCGACGAGATGTTTCTGATGGTGGTGGCACACCCTGGAGACGGCAGTCGGAAGACCATCCGTCGCCCGTTCTCCGTTTCTCTCTCCTCTTTCTCTCTTCCCAAAATTTTTGATCTGGTTATGTCTTTTTTGTAATTTTTGAAAATTCAACCCTTTTAATAGATAATTTTTCAAAAATTGTGAATTGACCCCCCGAAATTTACACTTTCGCCCCAGTGTAGGGCAATTTTATAAATTACCATTTTTGAGGCTATTCTGATGTGAATTTCAAAAAGTGTTCAACACGAAAGTTGTTCATCTCAGAAAAGTCTAATGGTTTAAAAATCACCTTAATCGAAGTTTAATTGTTATTTTATAGTCAAAATAATAAACTTTCTATGTATATAAAAATCACGTACCCAATTATTTTGAATTTCACAATTTTCAATGCAACAAAATTCTACTATAAGATATTCCAACACATATTACAACACTCGGATTCTTATTCTTCAATATTGTCTCATTCCGAGATCCAAACCAATAAGAAATTACGATTTTTTGAAAATTTATAAAATTAAGAAGAATCTAAACTTTAAAATGTTAAGAAAAATTAGAAAACGGTTGTTTTCCTTTAATTTTGAAAAACCCAAAAAATCAATAACTCAATTGGCGAAGCTTGGTGGCTCTTCAAAAAGTATCGGAAAATGTCCCAGCGCCTAAGTTATCAACTTAACAGAATAAATTGCGCCTAGCATAAACACCGTACCTAAGCAACGCTGACCACCACGTTTTAAAAAAGTGTACTGTCGATATGTCTAATCGCACCAAAATAAACACGACGCCAAAAAATTTCTCCAACCCAACACCTATTATGTCAAAATGATGCTAGATTGGTTCTCATACCCACTACCAGGCACCAAAATGACGCTATCATATTATTTTTTACTTTTACCCCCTCCAATTTTATATAATTATATTATGCTATTATATCATTTAAGTTATATACAATTATATCTTTATTTAATTACAATTATATCATATTTAATCTATTATGTTTCAATTGTATTCCATTTATTAGTTAATGAATTTATTAAATATATATTTATTAAGGGTAATTATTATTATATTAATAAAGTAAAAAATAAAATAATTATTAATGTAATGTTTGCTTAAATCTTTAATAAATGTATTATTTTAATTAATTTATTTTAAATAATAAATATTTTACATTATTATTATATTAATTAAGGGGTAAAATAATAATTATTTATGGATAATAACAATAATATATTATTATTATTATGGGTGTAATGATAATTATTGATAATTAATAAATAAGTAATATATAAAAAATATTGTAAGAATTTTTTTGTAATGTAATATTTATTTAGTGTAATAAATTAGAAATGAAAATAATTTTTTTTTGTAATGTGATATAAAAATTGCACCAAAACGAAGTAGCCCTCAACAACGCTAACCACCACGTTTTAGAAAATTGTACCGTCCTGCTAGTGGCGGCAAAATCAATTCATTCTCATCCATTTTCTAGTTCTCTCACTCAGCTCATATGTATATAACTCAAATTTATAATGTGAGATAGTTTATTTTGATTTTCTTGTTTGTTCACATTAATCGAAATGGAAGAATCAACAGCACCACACTGTAACCTAGGGATCTTAGAGACACTCACCGGCGAATCAATTCAGGAAATTATCGAAAGCTACAACGGTTTTCTTGCCGCAACAAATTCTCTCCTAAACGGCGCCGGAGATCTCTCTGTAGGAAAAGAGTTCGTCTCTCACGTGCGCTCTCTCTGCAAGCACGGCCTCCAATCTCTCGCTCGCGACCACTTTCTCCGCTCTCTTGAGGTATTCAGTGCCAATCAATCACCACATTCGCTTCTGTAATCGTGATTTATTTTTATTTTTTTAAAAAAAAAATTGTTAGCTTAATAATATTAGTTGTACGAAACCTTTTTGCTGAAATGAATAATTTGTTAATTAACAAATAGGTTCGTTCAAGATTCAATGCACGGATACTGTTGATTCTAGGGTTTTGGATTTTTTTTTTAAAGTTAATTTGTGTGTTATGTGTTGAATATGTGACAGGAAACTTTTGAGAAAATCGGCGTGTCAAAATTTTGGCGGCATTTTGATGCCTACCGCAAAATTGCCTTTCAAGAGAAGAATAAACCGCTTGTATGCAATGTTTATCTGTTTAAAGATTGTTATTACTTGTTTCTTTTACTTAACGGAGTAGTTTAATTGTCATATATTGCATATATTGAATGCAGATTTATGGTGATGAGGTTCATGAAGTGTTATGTACAGCTTTAGAAGAGATATCTATGGAGATACAATATCAGGAAAAGTGCTTGTCTATGCTTGCTCATGCTATAGAGTCGCCTAAGGAAGATTCATTAGTGGGGAAACGGGATTCAGAAGTACATCTTTTTGCGAAATTTCAATTAATGGTATCTTCGGTTCTTATGGCTAGCCTTCCTCCACATTTTCCTGGTATGTTTATCTCAAATTGTTAGTTGTGTTGTGTAACTATGCTTGAGAGTTTTGTTTTAATTTGTTAGCTATAGTGTTTTGTACCATGTTCTTGTAATGAAAACGTAATTTACATGTCTTACGATGTTCTCAGAGATGCTGTACTGGTATTTCAAGGGAAGGCTGGAGGAGTTAAGTACAATTATGGATGGTGAGTTAGAGGATGAAAATGAATCCCTCGTAAACGATGACATGGATATAGATGAAAAGGGAAAACAAAGAATTGGCCAAATGGATATTGATGAATCCTATAAACATGGGAAAATTTCAGAGAAGAGTAAACTGGTGAAATACATTGGGAAGGTTGTCCATGATCTTCGAACTCTTGGATTTACATCTATGACTGAAAATGCCTATGCTTCTGCCATCTTTTCGCTTTTGAAGGTGGGCATAAATTTTATCATGCAGTAGATGTTCAATGAATCTTGTTATTTTGGACAAAGTTTCTTTCTCCTTTTTGTACTAATGTTGTTTATTATTGCCTTATTTTATGTTGATCTACAATAATTACTAAAACTATTAATTGCCGTACTAGATTCAAACTTACTTGCCTCTTTTTGCTCGAATTTAAGGTTTCATTTTGCTAATAGCACGTTTTCCTGTTGAATGGCAGGCTAAAGTATATGATCTGGCTGGCGATGATTACAGGAGTTCTGTTTTGGAGTCCATTAAATCATGGATACAGGTTGCTTTTAGCTTGAAATAGATTTCCCTCTCTTGTAACTGTATAGTTGTGTGTATTAACTGTGTCACCTTTACAGTACTGTGGACACTGTAAATTTGAACAAAAACACAGTTGGCCTTTCAAATAATTAATTTAAAAATCTCTGGTGTAGCACCTTATTTGATAAACATTTTCCACATGTAGGGGATGATGTTACCAAATTGATTAAGCTCTTATGAAGGTATTAGTAAGGGCATATGGTTTGATTGGCCAACGATGGCTAGTATTGTGCCATATGTTTTATGTTGCTTTGATTTCTTCCTGTTCCTTGTTTAATCTTGTTCATAATTTTTGTAAATTCCAAAGATTTATAGTGTTTATGCCTATGATTGTTTTTATATGTTGAGAATTATATAACAGTTATTTATTCAGTGGTTTGCCTACTTTCTTAATATTCTGGGGGATCTTCTATAATCGAGTGCATACATAGTTTCTTATTCTTGACGATGTGTTGCACAGGCTGTACCTCTTCAGTTTTTGAATGCACTTCTTGCTTATCTTGGTGAATCTGAGAGTTATCATAGTCCTACAGCTGGCCTCAAGTCACCTTTAGCCTCACAGCAATGGTGCTCTCCTGGAATACATACTCCCTCGGAAGGACTTGTTAGATGGCGATTGCGGCTAGAGTATTTTGCCTATGAAACATTGCAAGACTTAAGGATAGGAAAACTATTTGAGATTATTGTGGATTATCCTGAGAGGTAATTGTAAATATTTGTGATATCAATGCAAGACTGGTATTACTGGAAAATGCACAATTAATGCATCAAAATTATCTTTTGGATCCTGTAGCTCTCCTGCAATTGAGGACTTAAAGCAGTGTCTTGAATATACTGGTCAACATTCTAAATTGGTTGAGTCTTTTATATCGGCACTAAAGTATCGTTTGCTCACTGCCGGTGCCTCAACCAATGATATACTGCATCAATATGTTTCAACTATTAAAGCACTTCGGACAATCGACCCAACTGGTGTTTTTCTTGAAGCAGTTGGTGAACCAATAAGGGACTATCTAAGGGGAAGGAAGGATACCATAAAATGCATTGTGACCATGCTTACTGACGGAACTGGTGGAAATCCAAATGGATCTGGAAGTACTGGGGATAGTCTTCTTGAAGAATTAAATAGAGATGAAGAAAATCAGGAGAATATTGGTGTTGATGATGATTTCAGCAATGATGACAAGCAAGCATGGATTAATGCTGCGTGGTACGTGTTTTTTAATAATGATTTTTTTATAAATATATATTCTGCCATTAGGATTTCTATGAATTATGTAGTCAGTTTTGATATGTTTCTCTGCATGAGTTCTGACCTTTCAGCTGGGAGCCTGACCCTGTGGAGGCTGACCCTTTGAAGGGTAGTCGAAATCGAAGGAAGGTGGACATACTTGGCATGATTGTTGGCATAATTGGTTCAAAGGACCAACTTGTCAATGAATATCGTGTTATGTTGGCAGAAAAGCTTCTGAATAAGTCTGATTATGAAATTGACTCAGAAATACGCACTTTGGAACTTCTTAAGGCAAGTGTTTTGGATATCGTGATTTCTAGCATTTCTCTCTTCATTTGTGTTTCGATGAATTGCACTCTTTTACAGTGTTCTAAAACGCCCTAGGCGCTAGTCGGGCGGCGACCCAGCGCCTAGAGCCTAGGGCGCCTAGGCGGGGCCTAGGCAATTAGTCGGCAAACAGTTAAAAATCTAATATTTTCCAACATCATAATCATAAATAATCCAAATTATATAAATTCAATCAAAATGTAATAAAACATAAAACCATGAATCAAACTCAATTAACCATATAATGATATAAAATATCATTTAACTAAGTTCATGTCCATCATCCTTTAACAAAGTTAAATATAACTAAATATCTATTTCTTCTTCAAATAAACACTCAAATGTCAAAATAAAAATAAATTAAATACTTATTATAGTTACTATTTAGGGTAATAAGATTTTAGGTCAAATAACAAAATAAATATAATAAGAAAATGGAACAGTATTGGGCTAATATAGAAAACCCCACAAATATGGTTAGAAAGAAAACATAAATCA
Source organism: Zanthoxylum bungeanum (assembly GCA_019454045.1). Lineage (NCBI taxonomy): Eukaryota > Viridiplantae > Streptophyta > Magnoliopsida > Sapindales > Rutaceae > Zanthoxylum > Zanthoxylum bungeanum. The sequence goes on along the minus strand of SKCR01051670.1, from coordinate 13,263 downwards.
TTTCCATAGCAAACCCACAAAAGCATTAATACTAATAATCTTTGCAGAGAACACTGGCTCCCAACAACAAAAAATCCAAAAATTTCCATCCAATAAACCCTAAAACAACCGACTTCCTTTAACAGTGAATCACAGAGTCAGCCAAACAATACACCCATATGAGGAAAAAAATTTAAATTTTACAACCGCATTGAACAAAACACAAACAAAAATGCAAGCTTTAAGAACCGACACTTGCTCAAATACAAAAGAGGGGAGGAAAAAAAATAATTTGTTTACCTTTATAAAGTTGGAAAGCAGAGGCGCAATGAGAGAAAGGAGGGCACGCTGGATTGAGTGGAAAAAAAAACGCAAAGTGAAGTGTGAAGAAGAAGAAGACGCGGCTGGGGCGCTGGGCAGAGATGAAATGAAGAAGAAATGAAGAATACTGAAAAATATCAAAAAATGAAAAAAAAAAAAAAAAAAAAAAAAAGCCTTTTCGCGTGATTTTTTTTTTAACCTATCCCCCAAAACGACGACGTTTTGGGGGTATTATTAGTCCCCCAAAACGTCGTCGTTTTGGGGGATAAATAATACACCCAAAACGCGTCGTTTTGGGGATATTATTAACCTCCAAAACGTCGTCGTTTTGGAGCGGGGCTGCAAAAAAAAAAACAGCGCCGAGTCTCGGCGCCTACGCGGCCGATTGCCGGTGAAATCGGCGCCTAGGCGCCAAATTCACGCCGACGACTGCATCGCGCGCCTACCTCCACCGATTCGGTGGTAATTGCCGCGGCTGGGCCGCGACGAGAGAAAACGCGTCGCCTAGGCGGCGCATTTTCGAACACTGCTCTTTTAGTGTTATTTTGATAATATCTTTCTTGGACACCTGAAAGTGCACTGATATTTTTGACTACCCTGTCACTTTCCAGATACATTTTGGAGAGAGTAGCATGCAGAAGTGTGAAATTATGCTTAATGATTTGATTGATTCAAAGAGGACAAATGCGAATATCAAAGCAACAATTACTAAGCAATCTGAAGCTGGTATGCATTTAATATTTTAAACCTTCTGTCCCTATCTTGGGGCATTGGGGCTAGTCTTGCAATCCTTTCTTTAATAAAACAATAAAAAAGGAACATATCATTTTTTTGAAACTTTTTGGTGAATGTATTCTTTAGGTTCTGAGCTAGGGGAGAAAGGGGTATCTCTGGATATGCTTGATGCTACAATCATATCATCAAACTTCTGGCCTCCAATGCAGGTGTGGAGAATAATTTTTCATATAATGATATCAATAATATTTTTAACTAGTAGGCTGAAATCAAGCTTGAAAATTTTCTAATAATGGAAAAAAGATGGAAGTAGCAGGAAAATTTATGTGCTTTTTGTTTTTAATCATTTTTTCCTGTGTGGCTGAGACTTTGGGTGGGGGGAAGGGGAATAAATATTTGTACATTTGACATTTCTTATATTAGCTGAGTTTTGACTTCTGGTGGGGGATAGGGGAATGAATATTTGTACATTTGATTGTTCTTATATTAGTCCTTGTCTTTCTTCGACACTTAAAAATGAATCTACTCCATTTTAGCTCATATCAGTTCAGCATGTAGTCATCCGTGATTTATTTTGTATTTCCTGGTTGATTCTTCCCATAGCAGTACCTTCTATTATTTTCTTTGAAAAAAAATCTCAATGTAGCTGACCTTGAGGAGAATTCCAGGATGAGGCTCTTATTGTACCTGGACAAGTTGACCAGCTGCTTTCTGATTATGCAAAAAGATTTAATAAAATCAAGACCCCCCGTAAGCTACTTTGGAAGAAAAATCTCGGTACAGTAAAGGTTGGGTTCTGGCGTAATCATGTGATGTCGAATGGTTCATATTTCTCAATATGAATGTCTACTTTATTTGCTTTCTGTGTCATTCAAATTTGGAAGAGAATTGCTCTTAATTTTCCTCAGTTTATTTGTCTTGCATCATGCAAATAACAACACTTTACGTGGGAATGCTGTTGTAGTTGGAGTTGCAGTTTGATGATAGAGTGATGCAGTTCATGGTGGCTCCCATACATGCTGCAATTATTATGCAATTTCAGGACCAAACAAGGTAACTTGAGGAGTTATCTGGTTATATTCTATACTCCTTAATGATAGTATAACAATTTTATTTTTCTAATTTCAGTTGGACCTCTAAGAATCTTGCTGCTGCTGTTGGGGTACCAGTGGATGCACTGAGTCGGAGGATAAACTTTTGGATAAGCAAGGTTTGTGGAAGAAGCTTTTACTATATTTCATGATTTTATTTCTGCACACAGACAAACCCAACCAAATGAATTATTTGACTTCACTAAGAAAAGCTTTACTAGTGTACTGAGAAAAATTTAGTAACAAGTAAAATTTTCTTCATTCTCCATGATTTCTGCACGAGTTCTGGGTACTGATCTTCATCTTTTATTGTTGATCTATGAAATGCATAAAATATGTAATTATCCGCAATGATACAAGTTGAACTATCTCTATCTTTGCTATAACTGGATAGGAACGCCATTAGTACCAAATTTAAAATGTAATCTAAGAAAAATTTCAAGGATTATATGTAAAGCTAATACTCTGGTCTTACACTCAGGGAATCCTTAAAGAATCAATGGGGACAGACTCTAATGATCACCTTTATTCTCTTGTGGAAGGCATGGTTGACAGTAGTAAAAATGGCGGTAATACTGGGAGTTGTGAGGAGTTGCTGGTAGGTGATGAGGAGGGAGAGAGATCTGTTGCCTCAGTTGAGGATCAAATACGTAATGAAATGACTGTATATGAGGTAGGGAATGTGATGCAATTATTCTTTTTATACTGTTATGTTGGTTGTGGATGGTTGTGGTACTATTCTCAGTAGCCCATTAGACAATTCTGTTGATCGTCCGCTTTCAACTATAGCCCTTTATCTGTCGGGTCTGGCTCTGCCTACACCAATCACCATCCCCTGTTTTAGCGCTACCTTAGTTGTGAGCCTATTGCCTCTGAGCACAAAATAAGAAACATTGAGAACAAAGATGATCATGCAGGTGTAATTGTGCATGAATTTAAATTTTTCCATTTGGCTCTCCTTGTCAAGCTAAGTGACATTTGTTTTGTTGTAGAAATTTATCTTGGGAATGCTCACAAATTTTGGTAGCATGGCGTTAGATCGAATCCATAACACACTCAAGGTAAGAATGGTTTTAACATGCCCCTAAACTTAAATTTAACCAAAAATAGCTTGATTTTGTTGATAAATTACGAGTTACCGTCTATTTCTGCAGATATTTTGTGTAGCTGATCCTCCTTACGATAAATCACTCCAACAACTACAAAGCTTTTTATCTGGACTAGTTGCCGAAGAGAAATTGGAACTCAGAGACGGCATGTACTTTCTGAAGAAGTAATCAAGTAAATGAATGGTGTATCACATCCAAGAAGTCCAAAACTAATGAGCAAAGAGCCCTGGTGAGTTTCTCTTTCAAAGCTTTGGATGTAGTTTCCAATTTTCTCTCTTTTTATTGCATGAGATATCACGGCATTGGTGCTTATAAGAAATCTTTTGATTGTGTGAATGTGTGAGGAAGAGATGGCTTCAAGTGACTATTTGAGTTTCTGCTTTCCGGTTACTGGAATTGTTGATTATAGTGCATGGAATGCTTTCATTATCCTGTTCGGGCCATGATAGACACGTGGATAACACTCCATATGGGGTTCTCAAGCACATATTTAGGATTAAATTATTGAATTCCAAAAGAATGGTCTAATCTTGCACTAATACGTCGAGGGGAAAAAAGATTGAAACTCAGTTATAATGTACAATTGTTATGTCGTGTGTATTGGGCTTGGTCAACCTGCAATCCTTATGTATTAATAATTTTTAATTTTATTTTTTTAGTAGTTAATTTTTTAATTAATATGATTTATTTATATAATCATTTTTACCTTTTCTTATATTTGTTTTTATTTATTTCGAATGTAAATTATTGAATAATTTTTTTTTTTGATTTTTTTGAAGTTCATCAGCACCTGAATCATCCTTCCACAACAAATCAACCAGTCTTCTTTTCTCTCATATGTACTTCAGCTTCAACCAAACAAAACCACGCAAAGTTTTTTTTTTCATAAAAGGGAAAAATCATTATTTCATTAAGTTCAATAATAGCCGATGGAAAATCTTGAATCTCGATTACGATATGAGATTTGGGATGATGATTTATCTCGATTAATAAATTGGATTGAAATTTATGATGGTTTTTTATTATTTAATCAAAATTGGGAAATCCTGGCATGACCCGGCCGATTGGGAGCCATACTCAATAACTCAGCTGCAGCTCTACTCAATAATTCAGCTTCTAAGTTCTAACCACCAAAGAATAATCTTTTTGAAATTCGGTCACGAGATGATAATAAGTTTCAATAGGAAATTTCTGAAAATTCAAAATGTTGCCCAGATATAAAAAATTCTCGGTTAATAACTTATAACATATGGGTAACGAGGAATGAATAAAGTAATACAATTACATGATTCCGGCATAGCCGTTGCTGTTAAAGAGAATATTACAGCCTACAAAAGGTCAAATTAGATGAGAGAAATATGACCGTTACAAAACCCCAAATTTAAATCTAACGCTGAAAGAAACACAGACACCAACAGTCAAAATAGAAAATAGAAGAATCTTACACTAACCGGTCACCACCATCCAAATTCAAACATGAGAGAAGATCAAGATGAACAGAAACAGCTTGAAACAACCGAAGAGCTGATGCAACAGCTGAGATCAAAAGCTACTGAGCTGTTCTTAAGAGAAGAATGGCGAGAATCCGTACAAGTATACACTCAGTTCATCGATCTTTGCCAGAACCAAATCATAGAAAAGAAGCAGGGGGAAGCAAGCGAACTCTCCAAGCTCAACAAATCCCTCTGCTTGGCTCTATCAAACAGAGCAGATGCACGATCAAGGTTGCGAGATTTCAATGAAGCATTGCAAGATTGTGAACAAGCGTTGAAAATTGAGAGTACCCATTTCAAGGCTCTTCTCTGTAAAGGTAAGACTTTGCTTAGTTTGAATAGATATTCAATGGCTTTGGATTGCTTCAAAGAAACTTTATTTGAGGCTCAGGCTAGTGGAAATCTTGATATTGTAAATGGGTTCTTGGAAAAATGCAAGAAACTTGAGTATCAATCAAGAACTGGTACTTTGGATCTCTCAGATTGGATCCTAAATGGGTTTCGTGGGAAGTCTCCAGAATTGGCCGAGTACATTGGTGCTGTGCAAATTAGCAAGTCTGAGATCAGTGGACGAGGCTTATTTGCAACAAAGAATGTTGAGGCTGGGACTTTACTTTTAGTCACTAAAGCAATTGCTACAGAGAGAGGTATATTGTCAGGTGAAGATTCAAGTGAGAATAAGCAATTGGTCATGTGGAAGAATTTCATTGATAAAGTTATGGAGTCAATTTCAAAATGTCGAAGGACTCACAACTTGATTAGTACATTATCTAGTGGTGATAATGAGGATGAGCTTGAGGTTCCTGACATAACTGTTTTTAGGCCTGAGGAAGAAGATGATAGTAGGTACTCAAATGAGAAGCTTGATATGGGCAAGATTTTGAGTATCTTGGATGTGAATTCTCTTGTTGAGGATGCAGTTTCAGCAAAAGTTTTGGGGAAGAATAAAGGTCTTTATGGTGTTGGGTTATGGCTACTTGCTTCATTCATCAACCATTCTTGTAGTCCTAACGCAAGACGCATACATGTAGGAGATTACATCATAGTTCATGCTTCAAGGGATGTTAGGGCTGGTGAAGAAATCACCTTTGCCTACTTTGACATGTTTTCGCCACTGGAGAAACGCAAGGAAATGTCAAAAACATGGGGGTTTCATTGCAATTGTAAGAGGTGCAAGTATGAGGTAGGAATGAGTTCAAAGCAAGAGTTGAGTGAGATTGAGATTGTACTTGAAAGAGGCTTAGATGCAGGCAATGTAGTTTATAGGTTAGAGGAAAACATGAAGAGATGGATTGTGAGAGGGAAAGAGAAAGGCTATTTAAGGGCATCATTTTGGAGTGCATATGCTGAGACTTATGGTTCTGAGAGGCTGATGAAGAGGTGGGGAAGGCGGATTCCGGCAACAGAAGCAGTGGTGGATAGTGTTTTGGAAGCCGTTGGCAATGATGAGAGACTGCTGAAGGTTTTGATAGGAGAATTGAAGAGAAATGGTTGTGGGGTGCTGGAGATGGAGAGACAAATGAAATTAGGAAGAGGTCTCTATGGAAAAGTGGTGAAAAAACAAGCATTGAAATCTCTTCTTGAGATGGGCATTTGTGATCAAAGCCAATTAAGCTATCAGTAATTGGATATATTTTGCATTATCTGATTCTTTCCCTTGTGATACGTTCCCCCAGTCGATGTAAACAGAAATCATCTGTTTCTTGTCAAATTTGCAAGATTTGGTTTGTGAGAAGATTTATACAAAGACTAATTTTAACTTCTGTATATAGACCTTTGTTATGATTTCCATCTTATTGAGGATCCACATCAAACTGTTTCATTGTCCTTCACAGCTCCAGTAAAATTCCTTATAGCTGTCACAATTACCCCCACCTCTTATTAATTTTTTATTTTATTTTTAACTAACAGGAACCGCGCTTTGTGCAGGTAAAACTCAATTTTAATTAATAGAGACGCCACATGTTCGGTAGAAAAATTTTAGTGACCCAAAACAAGGGTGTCAAAAACTCCTATACACTTGCAAAATCTACTTTTCAGTTGATAAAATATGATAATATCTTGAATATTATGTGCAAGTAAAATCATTTTGGCACATGTACACTTCTTTTTGGTTATAGTTTGACCCTGTAAAATTGAAAATTGAAATCCTAACTCCACCTTACCGAAGCATATTCAAATTTATCCGCCTAGAATTTCACATTAATAGGGAGAGCCATAACAGTCAAAAACAATTTCTTCACCTTTTTCTGCCTACTCCACAAGATCTACGTTCATTACATTCAATGATCACATTTATTTCTTTTTCATAGGAATAAGGAGCTATGATTCATATAATTATCATTCGCCTAGCTCACTACAAGATAGGTGACCAACGAACCCAAAAATAACCCGGACCAGACCTCAGATGTCGGACATACTCACTAGCTTATTATAAAATAAAGGATGCGGTCATCGCGTCCAGTGTTGCTCTCTAGCAGTGCACTGTGCACAAGTTCCTGGTTCAAAAGAATTGGGATATAAGCTTTCAAAAGTTGAAAATGGAGGAAAAACGCTTCCAATTCTCACCTTCACATCCCGGTGGGAGAGAAATTTCCCCAAGTTGTGTATGATCAACCTCAAATCTTCAACCTGAAAAGGCAACAGATAGTTCTGGCAACTCTTTTTAACAATATTTTGCAGAATAATATGAACAAAAGATTTTACTCACCCTAACATAGCCAACTTGATTTTGGTCGAAGAATCTGAAAGCCTGCATTGGATGAGAAATGTTATCACAAGAAGGATAATGAAATTATCTTGAATGTTTCATCATAAAAGGACATATGGATAGGACTGGAAAGTTTCAGAAAAATACCTGTAACAATTCCTTATCAACAACCTCTTTCTTCCCTGCCTCCACCTCTCTCTTCCCTTTTTCTCCCATATCTACATCAGACGTGTGTTTTGCCTCTGCAGCTTCCATACTAGTTCTCTCAATAGATTCATCTGCTTTGACCTTTTCATTCCCCGACTCTTTCCCAGGCTGAGCATTTGCATCAGTTTTGCTCTCTTCTTCGTCCTTCTGTTTTAAATTAGTTTACCAAAGGCATATAAACAGTGTTCAAAGATTTCCAATATTACTGACCATGTCTAAATAACTAAAATAAGTACACTGACCAACCAAATATTAATTAATCAAAGTCCATTTAATTTAAATAACTTCTGTCAAGGTGAAGAGATTTTGAAAAGAAAATTGATATAATTAGAAAGTACACCAGGTGTGGAACTCTTTTCCAGGAGAATATCCATCTCAGTAATTCATTATTTTTCATTAATAGAAAAATTAGCTAATAAACTAGCATACCCGGGGGATGTTCCTACCTCATTAGAAGGGATTGGTTGAGAACTTGCATCCCCCATTTCTTCATCCTCCTCGGGCTCTTCCTCAGGATCTTCATCCTTTGTTTCCACATTTAGCTTTGACTCATCCTTTTCCTCTTCTACCTTTGCCTCATTGACATGGTCAACTGAAGCGTCTTCCTTGACCACACTTTTTTTTATCATCTGGTTGTTTGTGCTCATCAGTCTTTGAATGCTTTGGCAATTTTCTGTCCCTTTCCTTCTTTAGGACTTCACTCAGCAGCCTCTTACGTTCATTCAGTTTAGTCCGAAATTTTATGCGAAGTCTCTACACAGAACAAGTACATTAACAAAGATGCAAATCAGACAGAAATCAAATGATATACGACTATAAGGATCAGGTCAAAACCCACCTGCAGAAATGCTAAAAGATGACATCCCATTTGATACTGAAGCATTTCATACAGCGTTTCCGCAAATAATGAAAGCTGAAAGAGCAGTACGAACACGGTTGGCGTGAGAAAACAAGCTTCAAGTACTGTGACTAAATGGGAGTCACTGAAATATGCCAAGCACAAAGTTGAAAAGAGAACCTCAAAAGATGATTCTTCAATGTCCTTGTCAGTATAGTCCAAAAGTGAATCCAATAAGAGTGACAAAGAACGCAACTACAGGGAGGAGTTGGATTGCCCAATTAGACAATAGGGTACCTGCAAGTATATAATAAGAAAATAACATGCGAAATTTATTGAACTTTCAATATATGGTATGATGGTTTTCAGGCTACGGTCTACCTACTTTACAATCCTTGTTCCATTTCGTTTGTAGAATCAATCCAGGGTGCCGAGGAGGTTCTTCCGGCTTTCTCTTTTCCTTCACTTATTTATTTGAACTACTTCTAGACTCACCTTTTCCATCTTTATCATTCCTTGGCTTTTCATCTTTTGATTTTGCTCCATCATTAGAATTTCCCCTTTTGCCAATAGAAGTATCCTTCAGAGAAGCTTTTTCCTTGGCAGTCTTGGTCACTATATCAGCTCCTGTTCCATCTTTCTTACCCTCCTTTTCATCCTTGGTTTCATTTTTACTTGAAATAGCCGCACTATCTAGCTCCTGCACCCCTGACGTTGTAGATTTCATTTCAGGACTTGTTTTCTTTTCAGTGTCAGCCGTTTTCGTCCCCGCATCATCAGTTTTATTCTCTGGCAGAAATAAGCTTTTCTGATCCTCATTGCCATATCTTTGTGTCAAAAACTGCATCAATAGTCTTTCCAGAAACTTTTCTTTTCAGCACCCTCTTAATTATTTTCTTTTTAATATTTGTTTCCACACCAGTCTCTTGCGTAGCTGCAGTGCTGCTGGGAACTAAATCATCATTTGGTTTATCATCAGCCTGGTCTATTTCCTCAGATTTCACCTGAAGCTGAATGCCTTTGCTGTCATTTTGAGGTGTTCTCCTCTGGAGCTTTGTTGGAAACCTTCTTCCTAGTGAAAGTCTTAACTCCAACAGGCTCAGTTGAGGGTTCTTCCTGTTGATCTGAGACCTCTGATTTTGCATTCTTCTCTACAGCATCCTTCTCATCCAGCTCGCCACTGGCTGCCTTGTCAACAACCTTCTGCTTCACGATCCTCCTAATAATCTTTCTCTTCGCTGGCTTTGCAGTGCCAGTTGTCTGAACAACAGCAGTTTCTCCTGGTTCCTTTTTCTCAATATTTTTTCCTTCCCCGCCTGTTTCAATGCCATCTACTTTTTCAACTTTCTTGTCACTTCCATTACGCTTCTGGTTGGTTGCATTCCCTTTCAAATCAGTACAACTCTTCTCTGTTTTGTTAATCTCGACAGTCTGCCCAGAAGATGAAGACTCTTCCTTGTTTTCAGATTTGACTGTCCTTTCAACATCTTTTGAGGAATCCATTTCCTTACCTAATTTATTAATTAATTAAGATATTACACAAACAGTTAGCAGCTGAATTTGATCATTGATGCCAAGGACAGTAAATATATGCAGGACAATGTACTAAGGAGAAGTGTACTCCATATACCTTTCAGTCCATCCTTCTTCTCTCCAGATCTCTGCAATATTAATAACCCGACCCAGGTTTTACAAGGTTTCAACCTTGCTATGATTGATAACATTTAACATTTCAAGTTCTAAAGAAATTTTTAAGTTTAGTCATGAGGTGGCCCCGTGTTGTTAGACTACCGTGTTGAATCAAATTCAATGGTTTTTGGTCTAATATTTCGCCAAGCCAGTCTAGAATTATGCACCTCATCTTACAGGGCCTATTAGGATGTGCTATCTAAACTGGGTTATCTGCTAGGAAATCTGGTAGAACAATTTATTAACTTAATTTTACCAAAGATTATGAGAACAACTTCCAACCATTTTGTGGGGAGACCATTCCTTGGAAGCAGCCCCACAAAGAATGAGATATCCAGTTGAATACTTATAAATCGTTAAGAAATTCAGCATGCCTGACAAGCACAGGAGAATCATGAAATCTGCTCTGTATTTTTACCATAAAAGAACAGAAGGTTCACTAAAAAGTTGTGTACATAAGAATAAGAATTTTTACACCATATGCAATTTAATCCAAACTCGTCATTCTCACCGCATTCTGTCTGAACATGCATGCAACATGTGTTTTTTATGGGTGTGGTTTTCTATAATCGGATGTCTTTAGAGTTTAGATAATCAATAGTAGCAAATGAAAAGCTAACAGAGAAAAACACAAGCCAAAAAATAGTTTAAAATACAAACCTCTTTTTTCAAAGAAAGTTGATGTTCTCTCTCGGCAACAGCCTTCTTGTGAGCAAGCCATTGGGTTTGCCATATATCCAATGATGGAAGACATTCAGATAAATCTGGAACAAAAAATACAGTTACCTCTTTATGGCTAAACAGACCATTGTTACCCACTCTATCATAATGTATCTGCAATTCCAAAGATGCATTTGACATTAGCTTAGTATCATAAAGAAACATGTGCAAATATCCATATGATATCAAATATCACTAATACAGCAGCCACTGAGCAATTTTACGATACTATTGCTCCATAAGAAAAATTATAAACTAATTTGGACTAATAATCACCATCGAGCAAGATGCTACCTCAAGAAACCGATTCCAATTATGACAATTCTGCAAATCAAGTTGAGTTACATCCTTCACATATCTACAAAGAAAACAACATTCCACTTGAGAAAAAGAATCACATTCCAACATACAAATTCATTCAAGAAAATAGCATATAAAACAAACCTAATGGGCTGTTTGGATTAGAGAGGAACTATCAACTGAAGAATCACTACCATCGGCAGAATTCCATGGTCCACCCAGGGCCATGAAAGAACGGTCCTTTTTAAGAACAGAAATCCTAAGGACATTGCAAAATCATCAAAGCCTTTTTCAGATGACAGATTCTTTAGTGCATTTCCGCTAAGTCCGCTCATCAAAATTAGCTGAAACCGCAAGCAGAAACACACATTACTCCCCAAAAAAAAAAAATTCAAATTGAGTTGTTAATTATATTAAAACAAAGTCAAAGTAACCCAAATGTTAGAAAATATCAAATGCATCCATCATGGAACAACTTGTTTATAACAACAGACATGAACAAAGATATGAAAAATTCCAGTATGTTCAGCATTGGTGAAAAGGCAAGGCATTAAGCAAAACATGTTCCCAACGGACGTGGCTGGGTGGTTTAGGGTTTAGGATCTCAATGGACCTGGGTTTAAATTAAGGGAGTACGTTTCTTGTAAGAGCCTGAGACCGCCGGGATTTTTACTTACTCCGATTAAGCAATGAGTGGTTTGGGGACGGAGTTTCCAACTATTCCAAAAAAAAAAAATAAAAAAAAAATTAAGCAAACCATTTAGCTCAGTCCATAGCAAAACGGGGAAGAATAGTAACATTACTAATTATACAAGATACATACTGTACTTCAAGTGCAAGTACAACAAAATGATTAGCAAACAACTCACCTTCGCATTCCATACAGTATTCCCTTGTTCTGATTCTAAAAGATAAATTCTTTTTACAAGAAAGCTTTAAGAAAAGCCAAAAGAAGATTTAAAATCCCACAATGAATAAATTAAAACAATTTACTCTGATAGTTTTTAATCCAATCCCTTCTCATTTTATTCAGCAACCAGACCACAAACTATAAGATGAATGATTTCTAGATGGTTCCATAATTACAATAAGAAATATTCACAACCATGTTGGGAAGCAAAGAACAGTTGAGTCCCATAACAATTAAGCCAGGAGTACCAAAGCTCTGAACTTTTCAAAATGCATTCCCTTATGGTTAAGAAAAAAATTCAAAACCTGACCCAATTAAACTGGAAGTCCCAAAATGATTAAACTGGAAGCACCGCTCTTAAAGACTTTAAAATCATCCCTCTTTTTTTAAATCCTAACCATATATTCTGTACTTAAGCAGAGCAGAGGTGAGATCCTGACTTGGAGACCATTAAAATCATCTCATATCTAACTGAAAGCTCCCTTCAGGAGGCGTAAATGTGAACTGAAAGCAATCGTAATAAAAATCTCTACCCAGTGGAATGTAAATCAAAATTCTTAAAAAATCATGTCCCAGTCTAATAATTTGCTTTTACTTCTAATCATAGTTTTTTGTTATTTTATATTTTATATTTATTATATTATTAATTTATTTGATATTTACTGATGATTAATTTCATGGAATATTTTTATTTTTTGTTTTGATTATATTTTTTTTATTTTCCTATATTTTAAATTATCTAAGTGATGAATATATCTCATGATTGTTTATATTGGTATAGTTGTGGTGATTATAAGAATTATAGTATATAATATTTGAATAATGAATATTTTTAATTTTTATTATTATTGTTTAAAAAAATTAAAAAATTGAATTGAACCGAACTCAATTACTCAACTGACAATTAAAATAACAACAATTTCTTAAAACAAAAAATGAAAAGGTTATTTAAAAAAAAAAAAATTGAATAATTGTAATGACAAATTTTTGTGTAATTATACGAAGCCGAATTGTATCCACCCTTAAATAATCAAGAAAAAGTTGAAGTCATGAACTCACGGCCCGAACCCGCCTATGGGTTCGGTTCGATTTCAAATGAACCGAACTATGCGGTTTTTTTCTGTGAAATAAAATTTTATGGATTTATTATAAATGTAGGCC